>JAQJVL010000820.1:282500-355338 GCA_035578905.1 Stictocephala bisonia
GGTTTGTTGAATGGAACTCTATAAAAGGTCATTAAATGTATTTACACGGTCTTCGTTATTCGACTGTGTGGGACGTTGTTGGATGGAACTCTACAAAAGGCCGTTTTTTTAACATAAATTTTAGTTTCGTTCAAGTCAAATAAATATCATGCTTTATTTCATAATTTGCCATTTGATATAATTATGCGTTGGTGAATCTTTGTGAAAATAACTGAATCAAGTAAAATACATTTAAATTATACTACATAAAATATGAAATAATTAAGAAAATGTACTTTTGACATAGACTCTGTCAGCTTTGCGAATGAAAGAGTCATGGAATTTTACAAAATGAGAAAACTACTGCTATAGCATTTAAGTAAAAGATTAAATGTAACATGGAGATCATGTCAAAGAGAAATTTACGTAACAAAAATTATAATGAAGGAGAAACAAATTATAAATGTAATACAAGCAGTTCTGTTTCTTTCAACATTATTTCTGTGTAGCTTGACAGTACATAGAAAAATATCTAAATATCATGATTTTAACTAACTCCCACCCCCACCCAACTTGGAAAATCAATAATCCCTCCCCCACCCTCCCAACTTAAAAAATGACAGGACCCAAATATTATGCCTTTAACTCATATTACTTATTTTCATTGTTGAATATCCAGTTTATTTACTATAAATATTTGTTACTAGTCTTTCGACATTTTCCCGTCCAATCATAAGAGACCAGTTTTTAACTTTAGATCTGTAGTCAATAGAAACGTTAATAATTTTATTAATGCGTTGTAGATTTACAAATAAAATATGAACAATGTATTTGTTTTTGTGAATGATTTTAGTTACTTTTTGCTTGTCATGTTCTAAGGATAAAACAGAATCGACTATGAAGAGTAGTGGAATCTTTCTTCTGTTAGACAGGGGGAATCTTCAAAGACAGCTGGTAGAGTGGGACCTGCCACCAGCGTCCATGCTCCTGAAACAAAACGTCGATTTGTACTAATCCAATGCAACAATAATGACAGATGTAGCAAGAAATATTTGAGGCTGTAATAGTGAGATTCTTTAATATTAAGTAATAAATTCAGGTCAGCCCACTGGTAGATTTTCAATTACGCAGCAAAAAAAAATCTTCCTACATCAGCCTTGGTTGAGTATTCATTTACACATATATAAACTTAATTTTATTTCCTCATTTTCCAACTTTTTCTCATCTTTTTTGTGATTACATTATTTTTTATTGTTTTATATTTTAATTTCGTTAAGTTTCAAACGATATTTTAGATGAGATATAAGTTGTTTTACATAAGATCTTGGTGATTGTGTATTTAATAATTAATTGTTTTACATACAAATGAACAATTAACTGGATTGAACAAGTAAATAATGAAATATCTTTTTGTATTTGTATGGACTCACACTTCTAAGGATATAGTGCCAAACAATTGACTAACATACCCCGTAATGATATATTTATTTATTTAAATGACAATTTCATGTAAAAGTGTATTTACTAAATAAAGAGTTTAATTTTCTCATCAGTATTTTGTTAGTGTTTAGTTCAATATACAGGGTGATTTAAAATTGTGTATCAAAATTACCCTGTACGTGTATGGGTGGGTGGGCACTGATCATTGTACGTTTATGGGTGGGCCATTACCAAAGTACGTTTATGGGTGGGTGGGCCATTACTAAACTACGTTTATGGGTGGGTTGGTGGGCCATTACCAAAGTACGTTTATGGGTGGGTGGGTGGGCCATTACTAAAGTACGTTTATTCCATTACTTAAGTACGTTTATGGATGGGCGGATGGGCCATTACTAAAGTACGTTTATGGGTGGGTGGGTGGGCCATTACCAAAGTACGTTTATGGGTGGGTGGGTGGGCCATTACTAAAGTACGTTTATTCCATTACTTAAGTACGTTTATGGATGGGCGGATGGGCCATTACTAAAGTACGTTTATGGGTGGGTGGGTGGGCCATTACCAAAGTACGTTTATGGGTGGGTGGGTGGGCCATTACCAAAGTACGTGTATGGGTGGGCAGGTGGGTCATTATCAAAGTACGTTTATGGGTGGGCCATTACCAAAGTACGTTTATGGGTGGGTGAGTGGGCCATTACTAAAGTACATTTACGGGTGGGCGGGTGGGCCATTACCAAAGTACGTTTATGGGTGGGCGGATGGGCTTTGGGATCATGTTCTAGACATGAAAACAAACAAAGCATTTCCTATAACAGTATGATGTATCTCGCTTCGTTATCAGTTTGTCTGTATGCTTGTGTATGTAATAACAAAAATAAATAACTCAAGAACCGTAAATAGTACAGATTTCAAATTTTGCTTACTTACTAAGGTTGACAGAACCTCATTTTACACTTGTTTTTGATAGTTTTTGTTAAACCATTTGAAAATGACGTACATTTTAAAAATTAAAAGTTCAGAAACAAAAAAAACAAAAAATAAAAAAAATAAAAAAAACTTTTTTTAGCTTATTTAATTCCAAAAAAATGTATACCACATTTTATAAATTCGGTTGTCTTATAACCCAGATATGGCCCAAAAACCTGTTTAGTGTACTTAAGGTCAAAAGGAATTCGTACAACTACTGATAAGCATTTCAGTCCAATTCAATTCCATTGTACGTGTGTGGGTGGGCGGGTGGGTCAATACCACTGTACGTGTATGGGTGGGTGGGTGGGTCATCACCACCGTACGTGTATGGGTGGGTCATCACTACCGTACGTGTATGGGTGGGTGGGTGGGTCATCACTACCGTACGCGTATGGGTGGGTGGGTGAGTGGGTCAATACCACCGTACGTGTATAGTGTGATATCGTGTTATCTACCTAGTATTTTTCTACAGATAACAATCATGGGTAATGTACTGCTTATGTAAGTTCAGCAACTTACATAAGCAGTAGCCGTAATCATGGTGTAACCATTTATCGATCATTTAGTTTTAATCAAGAAGATGTACACGTTGGAGCAATTAACTGATATTCACTTTACATATGGAGCCGCCAAAGGTAATGGTAGAGAAGCTGTAAGGATTTATCAGGAATTGTATCCTAATAGGCAATGAAAAAATCGACACACATTTGAAGCTGTACATAGTCGATTAAGGGAAACTGGTAAGCTTAGTATTAATATGAGTGATGCAGGGCGACAAAGAACTGTTCGTACTCCTAATTTTGTGTAAGAAGTGCTGAAAAGATTCGAAGATAACTCTTATACAAGCACACATGATATTGCAAGTGAGATGGTTACTAGTCAGACAGCTGTGTGGAATATGGTTTATGAAAATCAACTTTACCCGTTTCGACTTCAAAAGGTCCAAGCGCTTCTTCCTAATGACTACCCACGACGTCTCCACTTGGCACATTGGTTTCTGGACAAAGTTAACAATAAGCCTGATTTTATAAATACAGTTCTGTTTAAAGACGAACTCATGAGGGAATTTTTAATTCAATGAACAGACACTTTATTGCTCTTATGATGAGAGTTAAAATAACTAAAAACTGTGTAAACTACATGTCAGTGTTTGTAAATTTAAGCCCTTAAATCTATCAATGAATAAGGAATTCAGTGCAAAGTATGAATTAAGTATGGGCCCAGAAAATCCTCATGGAATTATCCCTCGATCATCGCTTCAGTGCTAATGTTTGGGCTGAAACTGTTGGTGACAAAATTGTTGGCCCGTATATTTTTCAACAAAATCTTAATGGTCACGTCCATGCAATATTTTTGAGAGATGTTTTGCCCGAGGCTGTGGTACCAAAATGATAACGCACCAGCACATTTTTCACTTGAGGCGCAAGATCAGTAGAGGACATTGTTTGGAGAAAACACAATTGCACGTGTTGAACATGTATCTTTGTCTCCAAAGTCTCCTGACATTACACCCATGGATTTCTTCTTATGGGGCTACATGAAAAACCTATTTTATTCTACATCTGTGGAAAATGCCATGGAATTAATTGCAAGGATTGTTACAGCCGCAGTTAACATTCAGGAAAGAGATGGAATGTTGGAGGGGAAACAAGGGAGTCATTCCTGAGACGTTTGAGGCTTTGTATTGAAATTAATGGCCGTCATTTCGAGCACTTGTTGTAAATATAATAGTAATTAAATATTTGATTAATGTTACACATTGCAATTTGTTTTCCATTACATTTCACGTCACAGGTTTTTGGACCATATCTGTTTTATAAGCCAACCGACTTTATCAAATGTGGTATCAATTTTTTGGCATTAAATAAGCTAAAAAAAGTTGTCCCTTACAGTTTTTATTTTATTTTTTGGTTTGTTTGTTTCTGAATTTTTAATATTTAAAATGCAAACCATTTTCAAACTATTTAACAAAAACCATTAAAAACCAGTGTAATATGAGGTTCTATCAACCTTAATAAGTAAGCAAAATTTGAAATCTGTAAAATTTACGGTTTATGAGTTAATCATTTTTTTATAAAATTAACAAAAATACAGACAAACTGATAACGAAGAGAGATATACCATACTGTTATAGAACAATTTTTTGTTTGTTTTTATGTCTAGAACATGATCCCAAAGTTTGGCTACACAATTTTAAATAACCCTGTATATTTCAAGTATTTTGTTTTTAATAATGAAATCGGATTAATTTTCTAATACATGTAGGATCATCTGTAGTAAATATTATTGATGGTATTTAGTATTAGGCTGAAATATTCTGTTATACTGACACATGGACTTTGTTGTGAATAATAAAATGTCTCTAGGCGTTTGGAAAAAAAACAAATCTTAACGAAACTGTTTTATGTGAAATGTGCGTGAAGCAGGGCAAAATAACACGCACAAAACTAAAGAAATTTGAATTTATGAATATACCTTTACATATAAACAAGAATCTGAAATTATGATTAGCTTAATAATTATAAGAAAACAGCACAAACTTATGAATTTGGGAAAATGTAGACACTTTATTGCTCTTATGATGAGAGTTAAAATAACTAAAAACTGTGTAAACAACATGACAGTGTTTGTAAATTTAAGCCCTTAAATCTATCAATGAATAAGGAATTCAGTGCAAAGTATGAATTAAGTAAGTGAGTGTGTCAGTAAGTTAACGTCATGAGAGTAGGGTGAGTTTCTACTTGGGTTGTATTTAAGTACCATACATGTGCAGTGGTATTGATCTACCCACCCTCCCATTCACATACAGTAATATTGACCCACCCGCCCTCCCATACACTTATAGTAAGTAGTATTGACCCACCCACCCTCCAATACACATACAGTAGTATTGACCTGCCCGCCCTCCCATACATGTACAGTAGTATTGACCCACCCACCCTCCCATACACATACATTAGTATTAACCCACCCGCCCTCCCATACACATACAGTAGTATCGACCCACCCGCTCTCCCATATATGTACAGTAGTATTGACCCACCTGCCCTCTTATACACATACAGTAGAATTCCATACAACTTAAGCATTTCCAAACCGATATCCGATAATAAACCGTTTGGCTCTAAGTGCACATTTTGTGTTTTCCTTTATTTTATTTTTAATGTTAATTTACTTGATTAGCCTTCTCATTGAGAAATAAATATATACATATTTCCTCACCAATATATGTCGGGTTTATTTACATATATGTTACATACATAGACAAATAAAAGTGATGCATTGCCAGTGAGGCAATATATGCATTAACTGGAAGGAGTTTAAAGTTGTATGTCAAGATTAGTAAATCATTAAACAATTATTTTACTACTGCTTCCCAGGAACGTTCAACTTTGGTTTTGTCTCTGTAATGTACGTCTATAATACCTAAATTAAAACTTCGTTAATATATGTATTATCTGCAATTAACAACATTTTTTTGAATCAAGAACCTGTTATATCTTAAATGCCCACTAATAGTAACGTTCTTTTTCATATTATACACATCAGCAGAATGTCCATCGCTATTTAGTATATGCTGCAGGTTTTGGTTGAAAATGAATCCCAAAGTATTCTGCTGCAAGTTCCCCCTGACTTATATCTGCATATGATACATTACAACGAATTAAAGTAGAGGTTAATTTTTCATTTTTAACTTCACTATGCCCATTCCCATAGTCAATAAATATGTGCGAGGATCTTATTCAGAGTATGGTGAAGAACCGAAACAATATAAGGTGACCATTACTGATAGGTACTTCCAGTCCTATTCTATTTCTAACTCAGGCTCAAAGTACTGACGCCTTGGACCGCTCGGGCACCGGCACTCCAACCACGTCACGAAGTGCTCTTTGACCCCTCGGGCACCGACACTCCAACCACGTCACGAAGTACCCTTGGACTGCTTGAGTACCGGCGCTACAACCATGTCACGAAGTGCCCTTGGACCGCTCGGGTACCGTCACTCCAACCACGTCACGAAGTACCCTTGGACCGCTCGGGCATCGGCGCTCCAACCACGTCACGAAGTACCCTTGTACCACTCGGGCACCGGCACTCCAACCACGTCACGAAGTGTCCTTGGACCACTCGGGCACCGACACTCCAACCACGTCACGAAGTGCCCTTGGACCACTCAGCACCGGTGCCCCAACCACATCACGAAGTGCCCTTGGACCGCTCAGCACCGGCGCCCCAACCACGTCACGAAGTACTCTTGGACCGCTCGGGCACCGGCGCCCCAACCACGTTACGAAGTGCCCTTGGACCGCTCGGCACCGGCGCCCCAACCATGTCACGAAGTGCCCTTGGACCGTTCGGGTACCGTCACTCCAACCACGTCACGAAATACGCTTGAAAACTCGGGCCTGGCACTCCAAACACGTCACGAAGTGCCCTTGGACCGCTCGGCACCGGCACTCAAACCACGTCACGAAGTGCCCTTGGACCGCTCAGCACCGGCACTCCAACCACGTCACGAAGTGCACGTGTAACAGTTTTATAATGTAAACAAAGTGGGATGACTCTAAGTATTTATCGACTCTAAGGTGCTCATGCATGTCTACAATGCCAGATATAAGAGAGGCCTAATCCCCGGTGGCCTGGCTTTCCTCCAACTCTCGCTCTGGACTCACCGTAGACTACAAAACGGTTAGCCTGATCAATTAATTCCAACTCACGTCCGAGCTTTCTTTCCTGTCATACTTGGCTCCAACAACAAGTGAAATTTTTCTCTCAAACCAGTCCTTTAGTGAATACAGTATACCTGCCGAGGAAAAGAATTCAGCACCGCGATGATTCAGCATCACTTTTTAATCATCATAATGACGAAGATACGTTTATGAATTTGTAATGTAATGTTCTCAAGTACGACGTAATACGTTCAATTTTGGATGAAATTTAGTATACTAGATTTAACATTCTCTCCGACATCCACTCGATTGGAGGAGTAATATACTTTTTACTAGCTGTAGCCTACCTGCCCGCTTCGCCGGTCATAATATTGAGTTTTGATTGAATAATTTTGAATTATACAATAGTTTTGATTGTATTGAGTTTTGAAATGTGCAGCAACCTTTCAGTTTACACAGTATCCAATTTATAACACCTGATGTTATATACTATTGTACTCATTTATTTTTAATTTTAAAAGTTTAGCCTACCACAATTTTATTCTATTTGTTTTTATTTAACAGCTGTTAATCAATTAAATAAATCAATTAATTAATATAGCTCCATAAGAATAACATGATAATTTTGGAGACAAGTGAGACGGAGTCCTGAGGTCGAAAAGGAAAATCCTTTCTTAGTGAGCCTCTAGGGGCTAAGTTAAACCTATGCACAAAATATCAAGTCGATTGGACGTATAGTTTTGGGAAAATAGTGGTGAGTGATAAATGGCATATATATATATATATATATATATATATATATATATCACTCATATAATAACATTTTAATATATATTAAATTAAAAATGTTCCGATTTAAATCAGTTTGTTCTATTAGATAAAAGAGTTTCAAAGTCTAGACAAATATGTTAGTCTACTTTTAGGGGGTACTACAAACTACTGTAGTTGACTCTGAATCAGTGAAATATCGGGTTTCTCGTCATATTTAGCCATGTCCTGTGAACTAACTATACATTTGGTAAAATTAAATTGTCAATTTTCCGATTAAAATCAGTTTGTTCTCTTAAATAAAAAAGTTTCAAAGTCTAGAGAAATCTGTAAGTCTACTTTTAGAGGGCACAAAGTATTGTATTTGACTTTGAATCAATAAAATATTGTGTTTATCGCCATGTTTAGCCATGTCCTATAATCTGGCTATGCATATTAAAAAACTAAATTGTTAATTTTCCGATTAAAACAGTTTTTTCTCTCAGATAACAAAGTTTCATAGTGTAGAAAACTCTGTAAGTCTACTTTTACAGGGCGCAAAGTACGGTGATTGACTCTAAATCAGTAAAATATCGTGTTTATAGCCGTGTTTAGCCATGTCCTATGACCTTGCTATACATGTGTTCAGATTAAATTGTATATTTTGCCATTGAATACAGTATGTTCTCCTAGATAACAAAGTTTTACAGTCTAGAAAAATCTGTAAGTCTTCTCTTAGAGGCCGTAAACTAACCAATTTGATTTACACGCACAAATTGAAAATCTAGCTCTACCTAAGGATGAAGGAGGTGAGATAGAGCAAAAAGTCATAGGCCAAAGATGTAGATCGTCTCAAATAAGACGCAGAAAATGGTGTTAGTTTTGCTGTAGAACCTTTCATTTAGCCGTTACAGTCCAATTAGAGAAACGCTGTTTTTGGCATTTAAAATGTTTGGCACTAAAAAGGCTGCCATCTTCGATTTACTAAGAATTTTGCAAAATCCCTTCTTATTGCACATCTACAACATAAGACCTTTGACTCTACAAAATGTCAGCCTCGTAGGCTTAGTAATTCTTTAGTTACAGTGATGAGTTAGTGAGTCAGTGGTATTTGCCTTTTATAGGTATAGATAAGAATAAAACCAGAGTAACTTTGGACACTGAAGTTTTGTCGAAAACGGTAATGAGACCGTTATCGATAGACAAACGAGGTAAAGCTTGTTTCGGATTCTCTTCTCATAGTGTACTGTATTTGAAGAAATGCAAAAGATTAAACTGCAATTAAGTTAAACTTTATAATCAATAAAACTGTCATGAAGTCTGACGCTACGCCGTTGTACGAAACAATGGCTTAGTCATCCGACATGACTTCACGTACATACTTCATTATTTCTTCTTCTTTTCTTTTATTATTAGAATCCTGTCATCATTCCTTGAGTATATCACAAATAGTTATACTGTATATCACAGTATAACTATGAGTATATCACTATGAGTATATCACAAATAGTGAAATTACTGTATTTGTGCAAATTTATGTTACAGATAATATTACAGATTATAAAGATGTGCATTAGTTGTAATCTATTTATAATGTGTATGTGAAAAATAAATCAAACAAATAAACACAACCATACATTCAAACTAAATATTAAAATACGTCAAAATGGTCAAAATTATCCCGGAGAAGGTCTGGATACCATTATTATTAGATATCAACACCAAGCACCCTTCATCCCCCTCCCGACTGTGTTTAGCCTACTCAGAAAATTCTTTTTGAGTATGGTATACAATTACTAAAATTTTGTACTAATGAAATTAAAAATAGCTAGTGACAAATAATTAAGGAAATTATGATACAATGAATTTCAAATGTTCGTAAGAAGAGCCAAACAATGGTGCATATAGTAAGTATGATTCAGAACAAGTTTGTATTGGTCTATCATTAATATATATTCATAGTTTATTCATTACAGCTATTAAATGTGTATTGTTTATCTAAATTCTGACCAAATTTACAATTGTATTTTAGTCGCATCATATTGTTCGAGCTTAACATGAACCATATAACATAATTATTTTAAATTGAGAATGTTATTATTTGTGAAATTTGTATTAACAAGTCATTTTTTTTTATTATTATATTGTTAAACATAACCAAACTTTTATTTGAACATGACATAATACAAGCGATTACCTGCTAGTAAAAAATAATACAATTGTATATAGTAGGGTGTTTTATTTCTCCTTTCATTTAACTTTGCTTATGCCCCGAGTGTGAGTGATAAAAAGTTATGGATGCCAAATTTCACGAAGATTGTATGTAGTTTAGTGGTTACACATATTGATCATTTTTGTTTAAACCTTCATGTTTCGCACTAAAACGTTTTTTTATGATTTTTCCCCTTTTGTCGATAATCCAATATCTAAAACTAATTAGGAAACTAAAAGAGGGATTTGACTTTTAGAAAAAGCACCTAATAGTGACTTTTTAGGAGCTCGTCTCTCTTCAAAGGAACAATTATTTTTAGTCTTTATTTTCCTTCTCAAAGAAATGAAAGCAATTCTCTCGAATGCTGTTAAATCCAGAATTACTAAGCTACAGGAGTGTGGAAGAAAGCAAATATCCCCTGTTAAGATGGAGGAGAATATCCGTGCTGGTATAGAGAAGCTTTACAATGAATATGAAAATGTAGGCAAAGAGAAATCCAGAAATACACATAAAACAAATCTGTGATAATATTATTGGTATATATTTTGATACTGCAGTATCCAATATTGGACTACTCAAAGGAGCATGTACCAAAATTGAAAGTGAGTTCGGTCAAACTTTGTTGTGGTTAGCTTGCCGCTATCCTAACATTCGTATTTTTCATAAATTCCAAAGTCTATGGGAATCTATTGATAAGCATACAAGTATATACAACAATGCTGGAAGAAGAAAATGCCAGCGCTCTTACAGTTCTTAAAAGACACCTTTGGTATACTATGTCAGAAATGAACGTAGGACATGTTTTTATGGATGAACGTATTACGTAGGCTGTAAAAGAAAATATGATGAAACATTTAGAAAATAAACCAGCAAAGACAAGGGAAATGAAACTATTAGAGGGTTAAAATCTAATTTTTGTGGTAAAAATATGAGCGATTTTGTTACGAATAATAAAGTTGGGGCACAGTTCTCCGGTCAGCGAGAAATGGCGGATGAAGGTAATATTATACTAGATACAAATATGCTCAACTAATTGTATCTAATATATTTCAAAATTATTCAAACGGATTTGAGAATATCTAACAAACAATACATATTAGTTGTAGGAGCTTCCATGCTTTTAACTATGAATAGAAAATATTAATCAAACAGAATGGATTTGGTTCGCACTTATTACACGCACCACACCTCTACCCTTTGGCGTAACTTCTTTAATCTCTTTAACGTCAGTATAGGTTCAGAAATTAATTTAATTAGTGTGTTATTTTCAGGATGGTATATCATAATTATTCCAAATTCAATATAAGTTTGATGATATAACCCAAAATGATACATTACCACGACAGTTTATGTTGCTTGCTCTCCAAACAGCCTCGAACCAAGTTCACATGAAATTAATGTATTATTTAATTATTGTTCAAAGGATATAAATCTCCTGTATTGTAGAAGAGTTAATTATGATCTGGAAAGTTCCTTCAAACAACCTTGGACACTCTAACACGCTCACACAGTTAAAAATGTTGGTTATTTTATCAGTTTGATCAATAATAAACCAGCTGAGTAAATACAAACTTGGGTTTGTAGAGAGAAATATTTTTTTTATCGATGCCTAGACCTACTTGTTAACACTACTAGATGACCAAATGTTCAATTGGAGACTTGCAACACAATCATTGATAAAGATTAAATAATTGCTACACATACTTAAACCAAAGAGGTTACTGTGCTCAAATTTCAAATCCTGTTCACAAAATAGACCCTACCTTCGCTTATACATCTAACGGAAGATCTTGACACATCCGTCCAGTATGGCAAGATTGACTTTGGTGTTAACACTAAGTTTATACACTTTCCTATGTATAAAAGCAAAATGAACGATTTCATAGAAATTGCAACATTTTGGAATACTTGCTGTGCAACATATCAGGAAAAATAATTAGTATGTTTATGATTGTAGTCTGTATGGCATATTTTCATAAGTAAATTTGTAAACAGAGGAATTTAAAATAAATAGATAACAGCATGTATCAGTGTAAGGCTAAATGTAAGTTTCGTGTTTGTATAGGAACTCTTTAATAGTTTTTATGAGTTTTAATTTAGTGCAATCTTTTGCTTTATTTTTAATTGTTATGTCCTATTACATTTGGTTTTTAATTTTGTTGTTTCATTTTTTTACCGTAATTTTTTTAAACTTAAACTATGCTCAACAGAAGCGAACATGTATGCACTCTTTAGATATACTCATTGTAATTAACCTATCATCATCTTTAAGATAAGACCTGATAGTCCTAACTTTCCCTAGATAAATAAAACCGTTTTTATTTCATAGCATAATCTGGCTATTAAGCATTATGAAGTATCTTAAATAAATATTAACTATGAATATAATTTAGAGAAGAATTGTAAAGTTGGTGGAAGGAGTCTGCCCGCCAGGGTCAACATTCTGGTGGGTGACTCAGAGAGTAGTGGGCCGGTCCTCTCCTTGTAAGGTCCTTGCGCCCACCGCCGCCCCACACAACTCGGACATTTTACTAGGAGGAAAACACACTGGCTTTAGTTGTGTAGTTTGGTCCACCTTGGGGATATGTATGTGTATGTGTGGGAGGGAGTTAGATGCATGGGGTTGATGGAACATATGATAGTTACCTCTTTACCCAAAAGGCGCTAAGGAAACACCAACATTTATCCTTATTTATTTACTAAAAATCTGAAACTCATATAGCCAGAAGATAATATATGAATTTTTTTACCAAACGCTTAGAAATTTCCAAAAAAAAGGCCTGGCACTTTACACCAACTGAAAAATACCCAGCTCTCATACGGTTTTAATATTTAGAATCGTAATATAAAAATGTTGATTGTATTTACGTTACACAAGCTGAGGTTCCATATTGTCTCTTAAACAGTTCTTAAAAGTAAATGTATACAAAATGTGCCACGGTGTATTTCATTACATGTAGGCACAATATTTAAAGTTATATCACTTTGAAAGTCTTTATTTGAGACGTAACATTTTTTATTTATATTTTAGGGTGAAAATTACTTCTTGTAGCGGTGTTCTAAAAACACTTTTCATGTTATTTCAAGTAATTTAAAGATAAAAATACAACCATAAAAGAATAATATAAATAAATGTATTCACGAATAATTTTATTCCACAACACGTTATAATCATTGAATCTTTGAATATACAGTGTGGAAGAAAATTCCCAAAACAAATTATTAATTTATGAACGATTACAGATAAAGCAATGAAACTTGGCACATCATTACTGCACCTATTTTTCTACTTTTTGATGTAATTACCGTATTTCTGTCATATCAGAAAGATGGCACGCACGGAGTCAGAAGAGCATAGGGCAAGTAGTGCATCAAATTAAAGGTCTATAGCAGTAGAACATAAACCCACAAATCCGACCTCAAAAGGTTCACCCCTTAAAAAATGGCTCTGGTTTAAAGTTTTAAAAAGATACGATGAAAATCCTGTTTTAGTTGGTTTATTATTATTTTCTTACCTCAAGTTGGAAAAGTTAAACTTTGTTAATGCCTACTGGACTTAAGAAATAGTTTTTTAAGGTAGTTGGTGACTTTTCAATTCCAATGAATGATGGTCCACAAGAAGGTCGACAAAAATATTTTTAAAAAACATAGGTCAAGATGTACATCATTTTAAAGGGGTTGTCTAGCACAGGTGAATACCGCAAACAGCACTCAACAAGGTTGATCCAGTAAAAAATGGCAGATGTTCAACCTCTTAAATTATATGGTGAAAATATTTGATTTACTTACGCCTAACAGTGAAGTTAACTTAAAAAGGAAAAATTGAGAAAATTGGTTTAGATTACGTACAAAAAGTTACAGGTATCCAATAGGTATCTTGAGCTGATAACTGACTGGGCCAGCCAGCCCATTCTTCTCAACCCCCGGACAAGTAGTCCAACACCTCACACTTCGGGCCCATCTGCACCGTAATATGGACATGACACTCCCAGATAAACCTAGGAATGATTGTGCAGTTTTAGTCGTCTAAAGTATATGACACCTTTTTCGCTGGAGCTAGTGATCGGAACCAACCAAAGAGTTATATTTGTTAGAATCAATCCTGGAGAAGCGTACTGAATTAGATTTATTCCTTTTCAAAATTGTGTCACTCACTTTCTTGCTGTACCGTGGAGCTCCAGCAGTTGGCTGATACCATGTATCACTGCCACAGATACTATCAGGTTCCGTGATTCATACATGTTACATCGTGGAACGTGACATGCCCTGCCTGAACCTGTTCTAGCTATATGGGTAACGGCTCCAACTGGCCGACGTTATCTGGCGATCGTTGCTTGCAAATAGTTACTGCAATAGTCTGGTATGCAACGACCCCAAATGGCGAAACCAGTGGGCATTACGTGTGTAGCAATGATTTATCTGACGAGATTAGTTTTCTACATTTGTCAGATTGAGGTGAAATTTAATGAATGTGACGTTGAAATTTAATTATGAAATTTTGTACTATCTAAACTATCGTTATGGCTGGAGTGAAAGGACAGAGGAGAAACACCAGAGGAAGATTCTAATATTCAGAACTCTTCAGTGTTCAGATACAAGAAAATAAGCTAAAGAAGTTCTTGTTGCAACAACAATGTTTAAGTAAGCAAAATGCTTACTAATGAAAGCCAACAAAGGAAGTTTCTTTTCACATCTCATGGTACTTTTTGGATCATCCAGGATTGTTGGTGTTCAAAACACTAAACGACGAAGTTCGGATAAGGAAATTTTTTCACATATTGTAAAGCTTTGAAATCACTTTTAACTGGTTCTCCGATCGAAAGAAAGCTAATTGGAACGTCGCAATCAGTAGAGAATGTGAGAATTAACGGAATCGGCCGGTTAAAATACACTTCATTTTTAACAGGCTCCATCTGCAAACGTATCTGTGGGTGGGTGGATGGATCGACACCACTGGACATGTATTAGTGGTTGAGTTGATCAATACCACTGTACATACATATACATGAGAGAGTGGGGGGTCTTAGGACGTAATTGTTTAAAATCTCTTAAGTCAACTTTTTGGTGAGTGTCAAATTCAAGTTATTCTATTTTTCGTCCTTTTAATTACTCTCCATGAAATAATGAAATTTATGAAACTATATTTAAGTAATTAGTTATATGTCTCCAACAATTACATAGCCCAAATGCAACTAGCACAATGCATAAACTGTTGTAACAACAAATTTGTTCCAGAGAAGTAAAAATGACTCTACTAAAAATACGATGTTTGAGATACTAAATTTAATTGACATTTCAGCTTCAACCTAAGGCCAGATTATTGTGTGTAATTTTCATGATAGTATGTTTCATATTAAAGTATCAGGAGATCGAGCTTCGCTCACATGAATTTTGAGACAGGTGCCAATCGATTTCTCGTGGTCGAAAACCCCTAAAAAATTAAAAATTCTTAGAGCAAATTAAATTTCATCCTGACGCTGCTTGTTTTAGAGAAGAAGATTATACCTAAAAAAAAGGTATACAAATATAAACACAATGTCGGAAATCTATTCAATCACTAGACGACATATTTCTTAAATGAGTGACTAGAAATACAGTCAGAGGAAGAACCAGTTTCATTATATTTAAAGATAAATACATCGTATGAAGTGAAACTTGTAGTTTTTCTTAAAAGGTTGACAAGTCTCATAAATTAAAGTACAAGAATTCCAGTCAGTCCGTTTGGATTACTCACTCGCTTTCATGCAAATAAAATAATTACGCGATATAACAAGTTGACGTCGGTTTGCCTTTAATTGAACTGACGAGGCCGGTAAACAGGTTCCGCTCGTGGAAAATTAGCTAATTTATTCTTATGGTTGACTTGTTAATGATGTAATTGCGACATGGAAAGGAAAGTGGCAATGTAACCGTGTTGGTGGCCTACTGTACAACCCTTCCACCCATCAAGGGTGGAAGTCCCTTCACCCTTACACAGAACTGTACACCCTTATCATATTGTATTACAAAAAACGCGAAAGTTACACTAAAAAAATGTATTGAGAGAAGCAATCTCTCCACTTCTTCGGGGATCCCTCTGGTCTGAGAAAGGTATGTGTAGTTTCAATCACCATATTTATACATTTTGTACTTATAATTAAATAAAGTTATGTTGTGATACGTTCACTTATTTGTATTTCTACCAATACATAATATGCTAATAATGCTTATTGAGAAATTATAAGAAATATTATTCAAACACTGTGGTATATATTTATTGCATATTATTGGTGTTAAACTAATTCAAATAATCTAACGGTAATCAAGTTAGAAAAAATTGGACTCTTTTGCCAACACCTGGTTTTATAAAACATTTTGATCAAAAGAACGTTAATTATTTAGTTTAATTCTTCTAAATTTAAAATCAGTCTGTGCATTGCACTAAATTTAAACTGAACAGATTCTCCAAAAGCTCTATGAAAAGTGTCAATGATGTGTCAGCCGTGGAGTGGCTAAAATGCCTTTTGGTAAACATGGAAAAAATGATTGTCAAATGATTTTGGCCCATAGTCCAATTGTCCATCTACTGAATCTCCAGACTTGACTTCAGACCGCTTTGAACTACGAGGAGGTAGAGAAAGCTACGATTGATGGCGGAACAATATTATCCAGCCGTTAGCATAGTAACGCCTTTAACGCCTTGCAAGGTTGTCACATTTCAATGCATTGTATGTATACACCTGTCTAAAACCTGGCCGTTTTAATATGTAAATGCGAGAAAATATTTTACGAACGCAGGTTTTATTATTGTGTATAATTTCAAAAACGCATTTACTGTAGACACGCGCCTGTGCTGCTATCTGACGATGGTTAGTGGACGATAAGTGCTTGGACGACTGTCTACTTTTAGCTCAGATATTAATCACTTCAGCGTGTGTTGGAGAGGGACAGATAGAGGGATGAAGAGATGTGTATTCAGTAGCACTACCTGTGAAAAACAAACATGAACTTATTTCACCGAATAGGAAACCCAGCTTCACGGAACCCAACTTGAGCGTACAGTTTTCTTGTTACTAAAGTTAATGGCCATTCACATTGTTCTACCGGTAATCCATTAGACATCGAGCCAATAGAAGTCCGATACTACTGTGTGGAGGTGTAAGCTTTGCTTAGGTATTTAGACACATGCCTGAATATAATGCTGAGGTACTGTCAATACATGGTGTTACTTAACTAAAGTAATACTAGTGAAATATCTCAAAATTCCTCTGTACTATTATTGTGCCTTTTTTAGATTTGAAGAAAAGTTGAAGTTTGGTAGCTCAAAGCTCTCCTGGTAATGAAGCGATGACAGCTAAATAGCTCAAGCTTTTTGTAAGATCAGATGACAAGCTCAAGAGTACTATTTGCCGAAAAGACAATACGAGCTGCTGCCAAAGCGAGTGATGGGTTGATTTAAGATGCGGGTTTAATGTACTGTACAAAAAAGTAAGTAGACCATGCATGGTGTGAAAAGTCTTCATGAAAATTCCAAGATCTTAACGCCTTTGTGAGATTTCTAAGAGCACCGTATGTGTATGGATGGGTGGATGGGATCTAAGAATTAGGTTGGTAGATCAACATCCTATGATCACTTCCTATCATCCCAGGTTAAGTGTTAGAAAGGGCTCCTTAGCCCTAACTTCGCCTGGTAAAGTAAGACAAACTTTAACTTTAACTTTTAACTTTTATCATACAAACATCTAGTATTAGGTCTGCAGTTCTTGAAGTCTGGAGTTCAAAATGAGACGTGTACTAAGGGTTCTATGACGTCACTTGTGTCTCATCAGTACAACATTAAGGACATTCATCTGAGCCATTATAGAACGAATTACATAGCAATTTATTTTCCAATATAACCTGATACAAGATCGTTTGAGAATAATTCAGTCTAGTTAAGTTCCGACAACTATATTGCACGTGGTGTGGAGAATACTCGAAGTAAAGTTAACTACACTTAAACATATCCCCCTTGGGCACTAAGTGGAATAGACGCTGTATAATATGTGATAGGTTCATAAAATGTTATGGGATAGTGCAATGTGTGCGAGTTGGAACTATTCTTGCGTGACCGTTGGGGGAAAAGATGGCCGGAAGCTACCAACGCCTCCTTGTTGTAAACCAACTATATTTTACGAGTATATTCGTCAACAAATTATTTACTTAATTATAAATCATTTCATACCAGGCCCTATATGTTTGTTAGTTGTAAAGCTTGTTAATATTAGTATCAAAACATTGAAGCCTTCGTAAAGTGATGGAATTCCATAAATAAATAAAAATGCCTTTATTGTGCAAGCGTATTTCAGTTTGTTCACTGTTTTCCAAATCTTAAATTTGTCAATATTATTGTCCCATGGCCCAATTTGCAGAGCTTGCAAAATCTGAAAATGTTTTTCTTATAAGTATGCGAGGATTTCAATTACTTAGAGCATAAATACCGTTTATTTAAGTATAGGTTAGTTGGGTGTGCAAAATAACCTATTATCCAAACAAAAAACATACCCGACTTTACTTAACCGTAATTTATTATTTGCGTTTAAATATAACTCAAACTTATTTTTATAAATATTTAAGACAAGTACAATTTTTTAACGTTTGTGTTTGGATAGGGTTTCCATAACGAAAATTGATAACTTTTTTGTTGTAAATCTAGAAATGTTGCATTTACTTAACATACTTAACAATGTCCACTATGTAAGTAAATAAGTTTTAAAGAGATATTTGGGTTTAAGACCAAGTTTATGATGATATCTACTGTGCAGTTTATCAGAAAGTTTCTTTAATCCCCCTTTCAATCTCCTTACATAAAAAAAGGAGACTTAAATAACTGTAACAATTACCGTCCTATAGCTTTGGTTGCTGTTATATCAAAAGTTGCTGAAACGATATTAAAAAATCAAGTAGTGGACTATTTTTAGCAAAATCATTTACTATCGTCATATCAATATGGATTTAGAGAAAAACCGATCTACAATTAAGGCCGTGGAAAACGTAACTTCATTTATTAATGACGGATATGAAAATAAATTCGCACAATACCAGGGTTCAGAACAACATAGACTTAAGGAATCTTAGACTTAATAAAACACAACAAACATATATGTATAAAGGTGTGCAACTGTTTAATAAGTTACCTACCACATCTAGAACAGTAAGCATATCAAATGTTAAGCATGTTTTAACTAAATGGTTGAAAAGTAAAGCCTTTTATTCTTTAGACAAAATGTACTTGCACGACCTTAGCGCTCTCAACTTCTAATGATTTAGATTGTAATATTAGGAATGACGCATGTTTTTAATATAAGACTTTATCTTATATACTGACATTGTCAATGCATGTACAACTTGTTGGACGACAGTAAAGATATGAATATTTAAAAGTTATTGAAGGGTAAAAAGTATAAATGGTGTATCAACTGAAAACATACAAACCACATTCTAAACTCAATCTTAGATTCCCTTATAAATGGCGTATCAACTGAAAACATACAAACCACACTCTAAACTCAATCTTAGATTCCCTTATAAATGGTGTATCAACTGAAAACATTCAATCCACATTCTAAACTCAATCTTAGATTCCCTTATAGATGGTGTACCAACTGAAAACATACAAACCACAATCTAAACTTAATCTTAGATTCCCTTATAAATGGTGTATCAACTGAAAACATACAAACCACACTCTAAACTCAATCTTAGATTCCCTTATAAATGGTGTATCAACTGAAAACTGAGACCTCCAAAGAGTGGTGTTCCAAGGACGCCAAAGAGAATCCAAGAGGGGAAACCTCTCGAACAGGGAGTGAACTACCCTGACTGTCGGGCCTGACAAGAAAAGAGAGAAGGAGACTCTCCAAGAACAGCAACCTAGGGCGCAGAGGTGATCAATCTCTTTGCCCCAAGAAACCCCCAGGAACACCAACTCCTGGATCAACCGTTCCCGGAAAGCCTTAAGCTGGGACACATGAGCTTTCCTGAACACCCTGCCTGACTGCAGTTTCCTGATGTGCTTACGCCTGAGCTTGGGGTCACTTCTCTTCTGGAGTATGAGATCCACCTCACCGATTCTCAGCCAGTTAGAAGTCATCCCTACAAACTTGCTCCCCCAAAGATGGAGGTTGATTGAAGATCTTCTTAGCAAGGGTGTGATTGAACCGTCTCGTTACGCTTATGCCAGTCCAGCTTTTCTTGTGCCCAAGCCTAATGGTAAATCTAGGCTTGTGATGGCTTATCGGAGGCTCAACGCAAAGGTCGCTATTGATTTGCACCTCTGCCTGATTTGCATGCTGCTTTCGATTGGTTCGGTAAGGCTAAGTTTTTCAGTGTTTTTGATTTGAACCAGACCTACCATTAGATTCCATTGAAGAAGGAGTCACGGCCTATGACTAGCTTCTGTGTTCCCTGGAATCTCTATCAGTTCATCTAGGGTTCCTATGGGTCTTGCTGTGGGTGCCCAGGCTCTAACTCGTCTGCTTGATTCCATCTTCTACGATGTGAAATTCAAGTTTGTTTTCAATTACCTTGACGACCTGCTTGTCTACAGTGAGACTTTTGGGGAACACATGCAACATCTGGAGTAAGTTCTTAGTCGTCTTAAATCAGCTGGCCTTACCGTCAATCCAGATAAAGTCACTTTTGATCGTCCTGAGATTTCTTTTCTGGGTAATCTTATATCTTCTCAAGGCGTCTGCATAGATCCTGCGAGGACACAGGGCATTCGGGATTTTCCTCCTCCCAAAGATGCCAAGGGGATTGCCCATTTTGTGGGGATGGTGAATTTTTACCATCGGTTCATCCCTAACGTGGCCGAGCTTGCAGCCCCGTTAAATGAGTTGTTGGTTTGCAAACGAAAGGTGGAAGATTGGGAAGGGGTGTTAGGAGACCTTCAGTTGGAACCTCCAGTGGGTCGTGACCGGACCTGCCGCCTTGCACGTTTGGGGCACCTGCTTGCCCGCTTACGGATGGTCAACCGGGCACCGGGGTTGGAACCGTCGGAGCTTCTAGAGGGAGGTGCCCACCCTCCTTATTTTCTGTCTAAAGGGGTACTCTGTTGCCATCCTCGACAGAGGGGCGAACCTCGTGTTGTGCTGCCTAGTCATCTAGTACCGATGGTCTTTTAATTTTATCACTCCTCTCTAGTGGGAGGTCATCTTGGTATTCATTAGACCATAGCTAAGATCCGTAGGTACTTGCTGAGAGAGCACAGGTGACAAGCCCGCACTGTGCCAGCAACATCCCGGTCCATGCCCTTCCTACGACCGTCTGGTCCATGCCCTTCCAGACGGTCGTAGGAAGGGCATGGACCGGGATGTTGCTGGCAGAGTGCGGGCTTGTCACCTGTGCTCTCTCAGCAAGAATAGTCAAAATGCAAAGTTAGGTTTGTTATCTTCTGAAGTGGCTGAGCGTCCTTTTGAGAAAGTGTTCATAGACTACGTGAGTCCTTTCCCCCGTAGCAAGTCAGGTTGCTCCTACCTACTTGTTTGTGTGGATGCTTTCTCGAAGTTTTTTTGGCTTTTCCCACTTTGGAGTGCTACGGCTAAGCTCACCATCCGTGCTCTCCAGTCCCAACTCTTCCAGCACTTTGGTGTGCCTTCTACTCTTGTGTCCGACAACGGTAGCCAGTTTACTTCATAAGAGTTTCGTAGTTTCTGTTTTGGCAATGGTATCAGGCATGTGTCCCAGCTTAAAACATACAAACCACACTCTAACTCAATCTTAGATTCCCTTATAAAAAGTGTATCAATTGAAAACATACAAACCACACTCTAAACTGAATCTTAGATTCCCTTTTAAATGGTGTATCAACTGAAAACATACAAACCACACTCTAAACTCAATCTTAGATTCCTTTATAAATGGTGTACCAACAGAAAACATACAAACCACACTCTAAACTCAATCTTAGATTTCCTTATAAATGGGGTATCAACTGAAAACATACAAACCACACTCTAAACTCAATCTTAGATTCCTTTATAAATGGTGTACCAACAGAAAACATACAAACCACACTCTAAACTCAATCTTAGATTTCCTTATAAATGGGGTATCAACTGAAAACATACAAACCACACTCTAAACTCAATCTTAGATTCCTTTATAAATGGTGTACCAACAGAAAACATACAAACCACACTCTAAACTCAATCTTAGATTCCCTTATAAATGGGGTATTAACTGAAAACATACAAACCACACTCTAAACTCAATCTTAGATTCCCTTATAAATGGTGTACCAACTGAAAACATACAACCACGCTCTAAACTCAATCTTAGATTCCCTTATAAATGGTGTATCAACTGAAAATATACAAATCACACACTAAACTCAATCTTTGATTCCCTTATAAATGGTGTATCAACTGAAAACATACAAACCACACTCTAAACTCAATCTTAGATTCCCTTATAAATGGTGTATCAACTTAAAACATACAAACCACACTCTAAACTCGATCTTAGATTCCCTTATAAATGATGTATAAACTGAAAACGTACAAACCATACTCTAAACTCAATCTTATATTCGCTTATTAATGGTTTATCAACTGAAAACATACAAACCACACTCTAAACTCAATCTTAGATTCCCTTATAAATGGGGTATCAACTGAAAACATACAAACCACTCTCTGAACTCAGTCTTCGATTCCCTTATAAAAACGAATTATGAGGGAAGACTTCCATTGAACAAATTAAGTCGGATTCAGCATTTTAGCACAATTATCCATGTATATTTAAATATTAATATGACGCAATCAGATTCGTTGCTTATTATTTGTATGAGCAAGAAGTTTTTCTCCAGGAGACACCGATCTATTAATTATAGTATACCGCATATATCTTATATTTTAGTTAAACTATTTTTGGGCGTTCAACACATTGTTTTATGAAAATGATGTCAAGTCATTCTGGTTTATACGCGTGAAATTTCTAAAAACGAGTAGTTCTAAAAATCTATCTGAAAATAAATAGTTTATTTTAAATGATTTATTTAGTTATTTAAATAAATATATTTCCTTTTATTTGAGTATGAGTTGAAATTGTGTTGAAATGTACAAAATATTATCCCTTTAAATAACTTAGAGATGGAGTATAATTCAATCATGAAGTATTCCTAAATAAAAAGTAAATATTTAATTATACACCACCAAATTTAACTAATTTTCTTAAGAACAATACTTACAACTCAATTAACTTCTAAAGAACTATATTATTTGTCCTCTATTATAAAATAATATTAAATTAATCTTAGATCTTAGGCTGAGCGACCGGTGTCATAACTCAAATCAAGTGAAAATGAGTTGATATGTAATAGTGAATAGTAACGGGTTATTTTGTAAATAGTGCAAATTTACACTATTATCCTTGCGCGGTTGTCACCGGAAAATATAGATGTTAGTTAATATTACATTAATATTAACTAAAAGTTAATATTAATGCAAACTTGCAAATATAAAGTTATATTTATAAATAACTTACATGCAATGCGGGTAGTCTCAATATACTCTATAAAATCTCATTAATCTGCTACTAGTAGGCCTATATCATAACAATGATTAATTCTCACAGTAACTTTCAATATGAATCAAATATGCTAGACCTTTTATATATAATAAGCAAGCAACTTTTAGAAAGTGATAGAACAGGAATGGATTGAATCTTAAATAAGTCCAAGATGCGTCACCCACTCCTAGTCGTTGAAGACTACCCGAGCATTTTCTATTTAATGACAAATAAAAGGTTACAGTACCGTAACATTCCCTACTCAATGAGCAAAGGTAAACAATAAATTGTCTTTTTTTTATCTTTTTACCTTGTCTACGACGGATGCATTGTTAACTTGCTGTACAAACATGCTACAAACAATGGCACAAACCTTTTTTTTTAAACCTAAGTTTTATCTGTTATTTTTGAACTTGACTGTTCTTTACTACTTGGCAGAATTAACTTCAAGACTCCATCGAGCACCAGATCTCTGGACCTCTTTGACAGAGGGGCTGTTTCTTCCAACTACTTGCTAAACAGTCTCATTCTGGGAACTCAGACATGGGAATCTCATCCCGGAGGATTTAGACCTTTTCAGCAGCAGTGGATCTTCAAGAGGCATTTTTGATAAGTCAGTTGATAATGTAGGGATTTGAGGCTGCAGCTTCCAATACATGCTTTTGTTATTTTGTAATTTGTATCTAGTCATGTAGTTTTTTGTATTATTTTGTTGTTGCTTATTATATTCCATATTTTATTGTATTGTTATCGTAAAATTTAGTTAAATTATAAAATTTAGTTAATCAAAAAATGTATTTATTATATTTTTTCTTTTTCTCAAAGTATAAACTTATTAGCTTATTTTTCTGGTTACTCACTTTGTTGTTGTTGTTATTGTTTTCTCTCAATCTCAGCTCATGTGCACTTGTGCTATTTATTTAAGAGCTGTTACTTAAATTGTTCACCGTTTTACATATAAATCATTATTATTCTTGTTGTTAATGCGTTATATTATTTATTATTATTGTAATACTTAAAACATTGGCATTGATCGTTATTACGCTCATTGTTATATGTTCATGAACTTGAAATTTGTTAATTATGATATCGATATCTATTGTGGCTTTGCCGTTGGAAGTAATAAATAAATAAGTGGGCGTCTTAGGATGTGAACCCGTGGCCGGAATTGGAATCAGAGGTGACAACCACAATACATCTAATCTTGGTGTTATATCTAAATCTTGGTGTTATATTCATTCAGTAGTAAAACCAATTGATTCTATTATAGCAAAAGTCAATGTTTTAGTAATTATTATGAATATTGTTTGAACAAGTTAAAAATATTCACAATTGAAGCAAATGAATCTAGATCAAGCCATACAACATTCACTACAAACAAACCCACTGTTACCGTACGCTAACCGGCCTATCCGTTAAGCTAACCAAGTTAAATATTTAGGTACGAGTACAATTATTCATAATTACTTAGAAAAGTTTTATTTAGAACAAGAGGCACAGAGAAAAAAGAAACAGAGGTCGCATACAATAGTGCGCTATATGTGCACCGAGTAGTTATTTCTCCAGTTTGCCATGCAGATGACTGGGCTAGCGCCTAACTTTGTCAGCGCCTCCATTTTACTTACCCCCAAATCCTCAAGAATAAACGTAGTAATTATTACTACAGGTATATAAAGATGTACATTAGTTGAAACATGTTTATAACTAGCACTTAGGCGTTTTCTGCGGTCATAATAAAGTGAACTATGTTTCTTCATTCTTTGTGCAAGAGGTTATCTCTAAACCTGATAACTTTCTTGGCTCCTTCATAAAGTCTCAATCTGTTGACAATAAACAACTAATATATAAAGTGTACCTGAAGCCTCTCTGGCGTATGGGATTCAACTTTGGGAGACGCCCAGTATTTCTAATATCCATATAATTCAAAATTTTCATTAGTGTTACACATAGATACGTAGTTGAAATAATTAAATACAGTGTAAAACACTTATATAACCTTCAATATCATCCGATTCACCTAAATATCTTGGAGAACAGCTTCTTTGGGGCAGGCTAAAGCATGTTTTGAAGTTGAACATTCGTTGTCTAGAGACAGATCATGTTTTCTATTTAATTAATGGCTTATTAGATAATACTGTTATCCCTTTTACTTTTATATTTATTTTTTAACACCTAGTATATAAAATGAATGTATTAAAAATCCTATTCATGGATATTTCTTAACCAACATGTAGACAGAACAGTTGATGTTACTTTACATCCTTATGAAAACTAAAGTTATAGCCTATCACTTGCTCCCGACCAAAGACGGCAAAACACGGATGCAAATCTGCAGCCAGGCCGGGAAAGAACAGCAATAACGAGTCGCTTATGCGGAAGTGATTGTGGAATAACTGTACAGGTTCAGTTCAGGTGAACCAATTATAGAACACTCGGCTGGTCAAAGAGGTGAGTTTTATGCAAATAGTGGATACAGCCTGTTTGGCATCGGAAACGTGGTATACCACTTAACTAGACCAGAGGTCTTGCTGGCCACTCATACGTACACCCACACACATACAGTCCTTACTGTCCACTCATACGTACACCCACACACATATAGGTATTGTTGTCCCGATGGTCACAGTCCAGAGGCCTTGCTGTCCACTCACACGTACACCCACACACATACAGTCCGTACTGTCCACTCATACGTACACCCACACACATATAGGTATTGTTGTCCCGATGGTCACAGTCCAGAGGCCTTGCTGGCCACTCACACGTACACCCACACACATACAGTCGTTACTGTCCACTCATACGTACACCCACACACATATAAGTATTGTTGTCCCGATGGTAATAGTCCAGAGGCCTTGCTGGCCACTCATACGTACACCCACACACATACAGGCCTTGATGTCCACTCATACGTACACCCACACACATATAAGTATTGTTGTCCTGATGGTAACAGTCCAGAGGCCTTGCTGGCCACTCATACGTACACCCACACACATACAGGCCTTGCTGTCCACTCATACGTACACCGTATGAAATGGAAAAGCGTATTTTAGCCCAATGACGATAAGATTGCGTGTCACCTACAGGGCTGTCGGGTACCTGACAAGTAGTGGTGGCTTAGCAGTTTGGGAAACAGTCGCCTTAATGGAAAGTATAATCCTGAGAAAAAGGGAAGTATTGAGTTGATTTAAAACATTGGTGGGAATTTCCATATATAAATGTGACAGATATTTTCCCACTTTTCTCCAGACCATAATTTCCAGTTCCAGCTAGTCCTCCTGACCTGCTGAGGAGCCGCTCGTGCTCTACATCTCGCACGCTCCGCTCCAGTGCACTGGACTCCAGAGGTGGCGCTAAACGGCACGCCGGCGGTGCGCTGGGGTAAAATGGTTAATGGGAGGACCGCTATGTAATGGCGAACACGAGCCAAGCCCGATATGGTCCAGGTTAGGTACTAATGTGTTCGCTCTAGGCTAGTTGAACAACTGAGGAAACCCGATGAGTGTTGCGGAAGAGAATTGTGTTTGAAATTTCAGTTACGAGATTTAGAGATTGATTTAAATTAGTCTCCAAAAGTTGTTTTAATTTTTTTTTTTTTTAATAGTAATAATCATCATCTTGTCTTTACTTAAAATACGCTTAAAACGTACAAGATATAAGATAAAAATAAAAAACAGAAACAATTAATTGTGATAGTCTATAGTTGTGGTTCTTGAAATTTAAAATCTTCAATTTTATACAAGCATTTTCTCGTCAGTTTTCTCAAAGGTATGTTAATTTAGATTTCATATATGCAATGATAATTGAATTGTTTTCAAAACTATTATATACAGGGTGTCCACGAAGTAAAGTGCCAAACTTCGGAAAATGGTTATATAGGTAAAAAAAAAATATAGAAAATCAAGAATATATATATATATTTCAAAAAGCTTCGTTTACCAGATATCCCCCATTTGTTTTTTTTTTTTCACAAAAGAATTTTTATTTTCGAGTTGGCTCAACCGATCTTTATGAAACTCGCTATGCATGTTACAATAATAAAACCTATTTTAGAAAAAAAAACAATCGGCTTGATCAAATTTTAAATTTCAAAATGGCGGCTGTTTTAAATTTTTAAACGGAAACTGCGGGAAAATAGCAAACAAATTTAAAAATTTACTAAAAACATGGATTTTTAGTAATGTTACTATCAAACTGTCAGTATAAAAAAAGTTATAATTGCACAAAAAATAACTGAGACGCATTGACACTTGTGTTCAATTTCCGTTTAAAAATTTAAAATGGCCGCCGTTTTGATATTTAGATTGGATCAATATGATTGTTTTTTCTAAAATATGTCTTTATTATTGTAACATCCATAGCGAGTTTCATAAAGATCGGTTGAGCTAACTAGGGTATAAAAATTCTTTCGTGAAAAAACAAAATGGCGGATATCTGGCAAAATAAGTGTTTTTGGGACCAAAATTATTCTTGATTTTCTCTTTATTTTTACCTATATAACCTTTTTCCGAAGTTTGGCACTTTACTTTCGGGACACCCTGTATAATTTGTACAGATATAAATGATCATGAAGACATATTTGCATGGAAAAGTACAGAAACAATTAATTGTCGTCTGTTGGTGTGAAACTAACAAAATTAAAAGTGTAACCGTCTACAGGTCGCCACCACTTTAGGAAAAGAGACAATTCCTTTCTTTTTTGAATGAAGACTAAAAATAAGGCTAAAAATAAGAGAAGGGGATTAAGTATTTAATAATTTAACATTTCTTTAATTAGAACGAGAATTTGTTTTTTTAACACTCTAGTTTTTGTATTTGGTACTTTATCCCAACTAAACTGCTAGCCTTTGTGATAAGTGTTACGCGAGAGAATTATGTTCAAAAATCCAGCTACAAGACGATCTCTCGAAAATTTGGAGATTTATTTGGATTAGTCTCCTATAAGTTGTTCAGAAGTCTATTATGTAATAGGGATTGCGAAGTTCTATGCAAAACTGTTTTTGGCATAGTGCACACTTTTTTGCAACAGATGAAAATGCTTTATGATTTTTATATTTCACGACCAGTCAAAGTCATCGTAGTTAATACTGGACTCAAGTAAAATATAAAATTGAAATAATTCTCTTGGTTCGTTTCTCCAATATGAACATTCATAAGTATGTATTTATACACTTTCTAGCTGCTAACAAATCTTGACATTTTTATCACCAGTGGGTATAATCAGGTTCATATTATTTGGGAAAATAGTTTTTATTTGTATGTCATAGAAAAAAATACGTAAAAGCAACTAAGATGTAAAAACCCCTATATCAGTTAAACAGTCATTTCCCCCACTTTTTAACAAGAAATCTTATATACAGAACTGTCTAGAAAGTGAATAATAACCAGAAAGTTAATGGTTTACTGAAGTGTTATGCATCAGCCAGGATGGTATCTCTAAGGAGAGGAAAGACGAAGAGGAAGCATGCTCGCCCACGGGTGTGACTTACAAGGAGAGTCGGCAGTGGCCTTCAGGGACACTCCCCACTTGGTTACTTGAATGTCACTTGTTACGGTTTACGGCAGCCGTAACTGCAACTTCATCATGGTTCCTGCAATAAAAGTACTTTATCTCTGTAGTTTAGAAAACAAGTTTATGATCCTATAAATTATTAATCTATAAACTGACAAAATGCACTTTTTTAGATTACGATAAATCTCCTGACATGCATTTTATGGCGTATTGTAAGTAGACATTAGACATATAAGCAAAACATTCAATGAATGTAAAAAAAAACACCGTTCAAGGAAAACAACTAAACCTATTTCCATTCATCGTTTCGAAAAAAAACACCCACAAATGGCCATGAATGAAAAACTAAAAAATACAAACACCTTTAGAAGTTGATTGCTTACTTTCATAAAAAAAGTCATTTCTGGAATAAATCTAAAAAGTACAACCACATTGTGATACAGCACACAACTTCACGGGGGTTTTTATATGCAAATGATGCTTTATTTTTTTGAAGTGTCAATTTTCGGTCATTTTGATGTTGAAGGCTCTTCGTGTTAAGTTGATTTAGCGTATGATAACAAAATTAAATGCAGACCCGAATAGAAATGTATTACTGATATTGAGTGCTAAGTTGTTTTAATGTTAGCCAGTAGGATCGTAAATTGTCCATCTTTACAGGCGAGGTCTTAGAATAACTTAGCAATTTAGCGAAGCGAATATACTCTCAATGTTGATCAGTAAAATGCAGACCTGGCACATGGAAGATGCTCTCTAAATTAAGACATAATTAAAAATAAAAAAGGGTGGTGAAACAATGATAGATATTATAATGTATGTATTAAATGAGCTATAAGAGGTTGTAATAGTGAGGTTGATCTCTGAATTAACAAGAGATTGTAAAACTAAGATTAGTTTCTGAGTTAAAAATAAATTTGACAACTGAGGTTGATCACAGATTTTACAAGTTTGTGATAAAAAATGAGGTTGGTCTCTGTGTTTACAAGATTCAATAAAATTGACGCTTATCTCCGAGTTCACTAGAAATTTTGAAAATGAGATTGACCTCTGATGTTTACATCTTAGTTTACTACCGACGTGAACATGAGGTCGATATCTAAGTTAACAAGAGGTTGTAAAATGAGTTAGATATCGAGGTTAACAAGAGATTGTAATATGAGGTAGATATCTAAGTTTGCAAGAGCGTGTAAAATGAGGTAGATATCTAAGTTTACAAGAGATTGTAATATGAGGTTTACATCTAAGTTTATAAGATATTGTAAAATACGATAGAAATCTAAGTTTACAAGAGCGTGTAAAATGAGGTAGATATCTAAGTTTGCAAGTGCGTGTAAAATGAGGTAGATATCTAAGTTAACAAGAGATTGTAATATGAGGTTTACATCTAAGTTTATAAGAGATTGTAAAATACGGTTTACAAGAATAAGTTTACAAGAGATTGTAATATGAGGTAGATATCTAAGTTTGCAAGAGCGAGTAAAATGACGTAGATATCTACGTTTACAAGAGTTTGTATAAGCAAATACACCTTTTCATTTCTGAGTTTAGATTGATCTTTGAGTTTAGAAAATGAGGTCACTCTGGTATGAAAACTCGTGTAGAGCACAGCAGTTTCTGCTATGTTACGGGTCAAGGAAGCACCTCATCACTGACTCAGGTCCAGCTGATGGCGACGTACCGCTGATTACAGTGAGTCAGCCGTCAAGTCACCACGAACGGGTGGGCAGGCAACTCTCGGAAACTTACATGACACTTCACCATCGTCTGTCCAGTCACTGCTCAAGGGTTCATCTCCAACTCACAGGTTGTTGTTTCATTGGCTTATTGCCGGTAATTGAAAAAATATCACTGTGTGAATTCTATTTATTTATCAAAAATGTTTAACCTTTCAAAATGTCTTGTAAAATGAAACGATTATTATCTTTGGCTGAGTAATTTTTTCTCTTGTCAGCTATCTAAACTAGTTTGTTAAACGTATGTTTGTTTTGTTGATTTTTTTTGGTATAAGGAATTTTTTTAAAAAAGCACTGTTTTATTCACATAGGCCTATAGATATGTCAATTCTTTATTTAGCAGTTTATCTTTTCTTTAACATCTCCTGTATCTATCTATTTTTAAATTGGCTACAATATACAGTTTCCCAGATGTATATATTTTTTAACATTTGTATTGTGTTGCCTTATAATTATTGTTACATTGTCCATTAAATGTATTTATAAATAGTACCACAGGCAAGGCAAATAATAAATAAAAATAGGTATATGTTTATCAAAAAAATTATTGGATTAGTGCAGCAGAATTTTAGAATGTAGTTGCACATTTTTATAAGTGTAATACCACTCACTTATAAATGATATACATCAACTCCATAACTATATATGCAATTTACTTCAAAATAAAAAAATAAAGAGGGAATGAAGAGCAGTACCACAGGGGGCACTAAAAAGGATATTAAAAAAGTCCATTCCTAAAAGGTAGAAACGGCCCTTAATAGAGCCATTTTCATAAGAACAACACGGGGAATAGTTAAATAAAAATAAACTGATAAAAAATTACTCTAAATATAGAGGCCGAGTGATGAGGGAGTGGCATGATTTGCACTTGAAACGTGCAGGGGTGTCCCTAGTATTCCTAGTACTGTAATTTTACTTATAGAGGTTGTTTGTTAGTGTAGCGTAACATTGGTCTGAGCAGTGAGCAGTGCCTTGATTGAACCTAACAAGTACTGAAGGCTAGGGATGTTTGTTTAACAAAACAAACACAATATATTGGGAAACAATAGTCCTGGGTGATTGGGACCACCTCAACTAGAAGTGCTTCATGGTTGACAGGGTTTGGCTTCATGTTATTGCAGATAAGGGTTTGGTAGTAGAGCACTGAAACTGTATATATAACTACATCAGTGGGGGGGGGGGGAGGATTGACAATTTTAAACACATACTTAACCTTTACATTGAGATTAAACTATTCACTTAACAAGAAATCACATTATTTGAGCACACATTTATATACGTAATCCTGTGGAAGGTGAATAATTCATGTGAACTTCCAATCTAAGATATTTCCCCACATGATTCTCTACTGACCAAATATGGTAGAACTGTTTTTTAGTAGACTCCGTTTCTATCGAACCTTCTCCGCCTTCTTCAGTCGGTAAGCAGGTTTCTCCTCATTTCCAATGAAACAGAAGTGCTCTATTTCCACGGTGCCAATCTTGGTGTATCCACCGGAGAAATCTATCGTACAGAATTAATGAGCGTTTCTTCTTCGATCCATAAGGAACAAGTTTCCTAACTCAGGTGTCATTCACACTTTCGCAACTCGATTTTTTAGTACCCTAGATCGGTCGACAATATCAACTATTTATCGACGATGAGGCCCGTAACGGGTCTGTAGGTTCAACTAGCGAATTTTGGATGTAATGTTGAATAATTTTTAAGAAAATCTCGTTGGAATTGAATACTACAGTGATCCTTAGACATTCATAAAAATATACATGAATATACTCATATCACCTATATTTTATGCAATATACAAGACTCTTCATGGACCAGTAATCAAGTCAAAGGATTATAACTTTCTATAAAACACGCACTCTTTGAAGGTATCACTTAGATATTCCTATCACTTGACTTTTGTTGGTTTATCTAACTTATATCTTATATAGCCTCAAGACTTTTGTTAATCTTGATCTATATAACTTATACTTGACAACAACTTGACTTGATCTTACTTATAACTCATATCTCACAACCATATAATTCTTAACGGTATATCATCCTAGACAGAAACATACCATTAAACTCTGTATGACCTGCCTACCAACAACAGAGTATCATATGGCCCCAACCTTATCAATACCACTGTGCGTGTATGGGTGGGCGTGTAGAAAGTGCATAATTACCTAATAGTCCTCTCTGTGATAAGTCAAACTCAGATAGTAACAATGACTACATTTGTTCATCTAAACTTAACACACTCATTCACCCCTCATATTCGCCTATATTTCTACAATCAGCGTCTTAGAAATGAATAATAACTATAATGAAAAAATTAGGCCTATACTAAATATAACAGTTTGTGATAAAAGTTATGGAATAATGTGTTGCCATATTAACAGTAAATTTTCTAAAAAACTGTTCAATCGTATGACGCATATCTTCTTCCATGACTCCTGCCCCAAGCTATTCACTGATTTGCAATTTTGATCGTTTACAATAAACTTATATTCAAAATTGAATGCCAAGCCTTTTAAAAGTAGACAAGGGTTAGTGACCCTTATCACAATCATACTATTGATGATTCATCCAACTTGCAATACCGTTAAATGAACCTAAAAATAACAGTGTTAGTGTCAGAGACACTTCATTAATATATTTCATCATTCATTAATATACTTAGTAGGTATTTAAACAATTATTGTTCATTTTCTATGTGCTAATATACATAGCGGCGGCGCGACTCAGTAGTTAAATCTGGACTACGGAGTTCAAGGTCCGACGGAGTAAAAGTAAGGGGTCCCTCGGATCGGACCCCTTACTTTTATGAATATTGCTTTTCACCTCGTTGAATAAAGCTTACACACATAACTTCGGCCCTTGTGAACAAGCGACTGAAGTTTTGAATAATCAGAATAAATAATAAACTTTTATTCCCAGAACCATCTGTATCTTAGTTGATATTTGGGCACCAACATATTCCTTCCAACTGGACTGATCTTTAGCCTCTTATTCTGTGGTTCCAACCTTTTCCTTATCCACCTTCACTTGACTCAACCAACCCACCAATTTTGTTGTGGTGTTCATCGGAGGCATCTTCCCTCAAGGTTCCTTTGTATATTTGTTTCAGACGTACAAACTAAGATCCTCTCCTTATAGTAGCCTTCTTAGAAAAAAGAAAATTTACGGTCCATTAATGACAATACTTCCCAAGTCTTGTTAGAGGTAAGATTCAATGACCGAATCGTCCAAGGTTGGCTAATTTATAATGACTGGGGATGACTTTCTCAATATTCAATATGGCTGCCAGCACAAGGACTGTTTACGGTGGACACTTACTGGCTACAATCGATTCCATGCTGATTATTGAGAGTCGATTTGGTTAGGTGAGTCACCACAACTAATGTCGATAAAGTGGAGCGTCGATAATACGAAATAGCCGTGAATAAATAGGCCTAACTACTGTGGTCGGTTACATGTAAGTATTATTATGTGTTGTATGTAGCATTTACTGGTTATATATAGAAATGTCTGACGAATAAGTTAAAGTAATGCTAACCATCACAAGAAAGCGCATGCACAGATTTTACTCATGTTTTTTCCTAATCAAACATCCGATATTTTTCTTCTTTTTTAGAGTTATGATCAGATATCAATACATATATACAGGGCGGCCCCAAAAAAATGATACATTTTAACATCAATTTGCATTTACCCAATTTTAGCTATAAAATAAAATGTATGTATGTGTAGATAGAAAAACTCAAAACGTTTTTAGTAGTACTCAATATACCCCGATATACACAATTTGAGGTTCTGTTGGAGTGAACACGAAATTTAGTATATTAAACAATTTTACTGCACTTTTTGGTCGTTTTAGCTTTTAAATTTATATTGCTTAAATTTAAATTCGTATTGCTTGAATAATTTCTTTATCTTTGTTTTTGAAATTTGTTAATGATGGAGTATCAGATGAGGGAGACAAAGGTAGTTGGACATTTGCCATCATTACGTGAAAAATAACAATCACGACGTTTCGATTTGGTAAAACCCAAACCTTTTTCAAGTGCTAAAAACTAAATTACATCTACACAAACATGTTATAAAACTACGTTCTTAAACTAATAAACTTATCTACTTTAATAATTATCTACATTTTAACCTAGATCCTAGAATGGAGTACAACAAAATGAACTTCTACTAAATATAAAAAATATTAACAGGGTTAAATTAATATAGCCAAATAGGCACTGTCAAGGTCACGATATCAGCGAAAAATGTAAAACACAATAAAATTAATATTCAAATCAGACTGAAATAAGATTACATTAACTAATCATAAATATATGGTACCTGAAAAACACAATTAATTTAAAATAACATTCAACACGCACAAAAAATTATATATATATATATATATATATATATATATATATATATATATATATGGCTCGGAAGGACTGAGGATACTATTAAAATTACATTTTAACCTGAAACGACAACAATTATTAGGAATAAAACACTACCATAATCAAATATTACAAAAATGATGAAGTCTTACGACCCGCAGTGACGATGGCGTCTAGACGTCCCAGGTACGAAGTGAGGATGATACAATCCAAATGCAGTGTCTACGAAGTTCCCTCCAAGGTGATAAAACACGGGGACTAGACAAACATACACACACTTCACAACAACCATACACAGACTGACGAGGTCAGGGACGTACGCTCCGAGATCGCCAAAAATGCGGTGACTCAGGTACGGGGACGGAGACTCATGGGGTGTTTAATTGTTATAGGTGCAGGTGGTGTAGGATTCTGGTTAGATGATGTCATGAGTGTATTGAACTTTTTATCAAGTGTGTTTTTAAGTAAAGGAACCCACATGGGTCTAACTTCTATGCTACTTTGACTGATTACTTGTTCATTATTTAGTTTCATAAAGGCACCTTCGATGAATTTACGTTTAAAAAAATGTGGTTCCCTGTGAGCGCCTATTTGGCTATATTAATTTAACCCTGTTAATATTTTTTATATTTAGTAGAAGTTCATTTTGTTGTACTCCATTCTAGGATCTAGGTTAAAATGTAGATAATTATTAAAGTAGATAAGTTTATTAGTTTAAGAACGTAGTTTTATAACATGTTTGTGTAGATGTAATTTAGTTTTTAGCACTTGAAAAAGGTTTGGGTTTTACCAAATCGAAACGTCGTGATTGTTATTTTTCACGTAATGATGGCAAATGTCCAACTACCTTTGTCTCCCTCATACAATTTCTTTATCGTCAGCTTTTATTTTCAATTAATTATTCAAGCAGCTGTTTTTAAATTAGTGATCAAACAGCTGTTTGCTGGTAATTTACTGTTGTTTACGTTGATTCATAACAATTCCTTAGAACTATGGCTACTTCTTAGCAAGAAGTTTGGTGTTTCTTGTGTTTTACTGAATTTAAATCGATAGTCTCGGTTCAGAGGCGTTTTAGACTTGAGTGTGCTGTTTAATTTAAATTAAACTAATTTAAAAATAGCTTTTTGAATAAATAACTGCAAGTAAAAGCTGGCGATAGAGAAATTACTCAAGCAATGTTAAATTCAATGGCCAAGAAGTGCAATAAAACTGTGTGATAAGGATATGTTAAATTTCGTGTTCATACCTAAAGAGTCTCAAACTGTGTGTATATCGGGGATTTATTAAATACTACTACAAACTTTTTGTGTTTTTTTATCTATACATAAATAAATGTGACCTTTTAGTTAAACTTGGGTAAGTGGAAATCGGTGTTAAAATGTGTCATTTCTTTTTGGACTGTCCTGCATGATAGTGGAGTTTTATCGTATACTTACATGTTTGTGTTACAGTAATCTATAGTGTTGAGAATTTGATCTATTGTCATGTGATTTGATTACCACAAATGACAAATTTATTTACCCTCACTTCATTATTGTATTTTATTATTTCAGATTTGAAAAGGAAATACAAAATAAACTTTTGATGCAAGATCATCTAATTAACATTACCGTTGGTATTTCGTCTCTTTGTTTCTTTGTATGTGTTGTTGTTCATTTTTTAATTTATTTACGGAGAACTCCATTTTACAGATAAGTTCAACAAATAATAATAATAATAAAAATATAATAATAGTAATAATAGAGCAAAAAAAAAAAAAAAAAAAAACATTAATCGAAAACTTGTCTTTGGAAGATTCCTCTGATCGCAGATTGGCTGTCATAAAAGAAGTCGAACTGACGATATAGCTGGTTGCCAAGTCGATGTAATCGTGGAAGAGGACCGTGCATGATGTAGTCGGTAGGGTGCGACCGACAAAAAAACAGGTTGCATGAGCGGGTCAATCTTGAAGCACGTAGATCAATGTGACAGAGTAGGTCAGAACAATCGACCGTGCCACGAAGTCCAAGAGAGACTTCAACTAGATCAATGGGTACATCAAGATAATTGTGACCGAGCCTAACACCAACATCTCGGACGAAGCGTCGCTGGATCCTGTCTAGATGTTCAATGTGATTGAGTTGATAAGGGCACCAGACAACAGAACAGTATTCAAGTATACTCCTTACCAAGGACTTATAGAGGATATTCAGCGCCTCAATGCTAAGACCACTCCTTGAAGCTCTTAGTATGAAGTTGAGCATTCGTAGGGCTTTACCACAGATAAAGTCAATATGATTATCAGGGCTGAGATCAGCAGAGAAGACGACACCAAAATCACGGACGATTGTACTACGAGATAAAACAGTTCCATTGAGCACGTAGTCAAATACCACAGGAGGTTGGGTAGAGCGAGTGAATGAAACTAGTGAACATTTGGTGGCATTTATGTTCATAGCATTTGTGATGCACCAGTTCTCAATTAAGCATAGATTCATCTGCAGTCTCTCAGTGTCAGAAGGGTCCCTAATAGCACGGTAGTAGAGATGGGCAAGAACAGTTAATTTCCGGAACAGTCGGAACCGGAACAACTCCAGGAATTGAACTGTTCCATAAAGCTGTTCCGGAACAGTTTATGAAGAACAGTCAGATTGTAACCAAGACCAGCTAGATTCGTCCAACTCCTGAGTGTTCGGAATCGTTTGGAACCCTGAGTCTAAGGGTAAAAACATTTCTCTGCAAAAAAAAAATTATATTTTTAAAGTGGGTTAAATCAATCATATTTGGATAAATTCTTGCTTTTAATAAATTTATAATTATACAAAACTGGTTGGACAAATGAGAATGCCAGACAATTAATTAATCATCCATTTATGAATTAATCATCCAAAAGACAAGAAAGTAACATTGTACAAATTAGTTCACATATTTAAATTCAATAAATATTTTAGAAAACTAATATAATAATGAACAGCTACAGAAAAACAAAAATAGTAGATAAAATAACAAAATCAAAACGTAAAATTACCATCAATAATATGGTAAAGTAAATTTTAGTACTAAGACATACCATTATTTCCTAAATAAAAAAAAAAAAAAAAAACATGAAAGTACAGCAAATATAATAAAAAACTATACATTATTTTTATAATACAACATCAGGCCTATTATTTGCAGAATTCAGAATAGTTATAAAATACATATATACTTATATACAACTGTTTGGACAAAAGAAAAAGTCTATTGATAACCCAACAGACAAGAAAGTAAAATTGTAAAAATGAGTTCCCATGTTTAAATTCAATACATATTTTAGAAAACTAATATAATGATGAAGAGGTACATACAAACAAAAATAGTAGATAAAATAACAAAATCAAAACGTTAATTTACTATGAGTAATATGGTAAAGTGAATTATACTAAGAATCAGATTAGTTTAAACTATTCATTGTTTATTGGGCGGATGTGTGTCGAGTTAGTCTTCAACGAGTCCGTCTTCAGCAAACTGTTCCGGAACAGTCATTTCTATTTCTGGTTAACTGCGTATGTGTGACTCAAACGAGTCCGTCTTCAGCAAACTGTTCCGGAACAGTCATTTCTATTTCTGGTGAACTGCGTATGTGTGACTCAAACGAGTCCGTCTTCAGCAAACTGTTCCGGAACAGTCATTTCTGGTGAACTGTTCCGGAACAGAACAACTAACTCTAGAGAACAGTTCCAATAAGACTGTTCCGTTCTTTTTGGACCATCTCTACACGGTAGACCTTGACATCATTCGAAAACATTAGGCAGTCAACATTTAATGACTTGACCAAGTCATTAATATAGAGATTGAAGAGAAAAGGGCCCAGGCGTGATCCCTGAGGGACACCAGAGGTGGCGGTGAAAGGTCTTGACAGGGCGCCAGCGAAGCTAACTAGGAAAGTTCTATTATTCAAATAGGATTGGAATCAAGGAAGTAGGCTCCCACATATTCCATATCCATGAAGTTTGGCCAGAAGATGCTTATGACTGATAGCATCAAAAGCCTTGCTAAAATTAATATAAACACTATCGACCTAGATGCCACTCGAGAAGGCAGACAAAAAGTAATCCTCATAAACAACCAAATTACTAACTGTTGACCTACCCCGGGCAAAGCCATGTTGCTGTGGTGCTATGATGTTTTTAAATGGGAAGCTCACATAGTCAAGAACGAAGCTTTCGAAAATCTTCCCCAGAACTGGCTGAATAGCAATTGGTCGGTAATTGTAACATCAGAAGAATCAGACGACTTATGAATAGGCACAATAAAACAGCTCTTAAGTCCATCAGGCAAAATGCCATCATCAAGTAATCTATTAAAGATAGCTGTAAGTTGAGGTGCAATAATGGAGCACAGAAGCGCAAGACGGATGGAGGAATCAAGTCAGGCACAGTTCCCTTGGAAGTGTCCAATGAAGAAAGTTTTCTCTCCACATCCTCAAACCTGAACGTACAAGACGACATGTTGATTTGAGTGATAAAGTCAAACCGAGAGATGAGGTCAAGCGAAGGTTGCAAAATATACGGATGCAAAATAATCAGCAAAGATGTTACGTAGATTCAGAACTAGATTCACGTAGATCATCCAAGAAATATTCATTTGCTCTGGTAGACTCAGATTTCAAGTTCCTGACAAAACTCCAGAAAGCCTTGATATTTAAGGGGGAGAGTTGTTAACTCGCTCCATATATGTTGCATAGCAGAGGTCACTCAACATCTTACAATGGCGTCGGGCACTCTGGAATTCTATATAGTGCCCGAAATTATCAGTAGCTTTGTATCTTCTATGCAAGATCTTTTTGTGTACGACAGCACTCCTCAACTCAGGGGAAAACCATGATGGAAATCTACACATACCGCATCTCTTCAACGGAGTATGCTTCAGAACAATATCATGAGTGGTCTTATGAAACTTATCGAAAAATTCATTGCTATCTGGTATATGATAGAATACCTCACCACAGTAACAACTAAGCTCATTGTAAACTTTCTGAGTGTTGCATCGCATAAAGTTATAATTTATTGTAACATTGGACATTGACCACAGGTTTGCATGGGGAACTCAATCTGAAGAGGAGGATGAGCAGGTTCGGAAGGCAAGACAGGATCAGTGGCTGGAGAGACGACACACTTCTCATCAATGCTGAACACAAGGTCAAGTAGAACCCCACGAGTATTAAGGACTCTATTGATCTGATAAAGCCGGTGTAAAGACATCAGATCGAGTAATAACTGAGATGACTTATTGCTGGCAGATGGAGATATGTAAGACCAATTTATATCAGGAATATTAAAATCGCCAATCAGTTTTTTTTTTTTTTTTTTTTTTTTTTTTTAAGGAGAAGAGGCCGATCTCCTCCTTAACCTTACTCTGACCATTCCCCATAGACCACTGATCTGTGCGAGGAACTTATTCAGACAGAGTAAGAGGCGAACCAGTACAGTACAAGGTGAATATTACTGATAAATCTTTCAGTCTAGGCCGGATTCGAACCAGCGCTATCTCTAACCCAAGCTCAAAGTCCTGACGCCTTAGACCACTCGGCCACCGGCTCGCCAATAAAAGTACCATATCATAATCAGGGCCAGTGCACATAAACTCCTCAATAATGTCATAGAAGTTTAGTAGGGTTCAGCAGGTTTATTTGGTGGTATGTAAAGTCCAGCAATAAACACAGTTTGACGATGTCTTGTTAGTTTGAATAAATGCAGATTCAGTTGTGCTAATACTAGGACAAAGTTCGGTAACCATTATTGAATTCTTCACAGCCACCAATACTCCACCACCACTAGATTTAGAACTTGTGGCAAAAGATCTATCAGAACGAAATACTTTGAAATTAGAAAGACCAAGCTCGGCTGAGGATATCAGGTACCACATACATATGTTACCACTCAGATTGGTCTGACAACGTCAAGACTACAACGTTGTATACAGAAGCGGGAATGGACTGCTTGATGTCTTGGATTTTAGTTCTTAATCCATTAATATTCTGATAATAGATTCTGGTGACTACGCCGCTTAGTTTTTTTAAGCATATTTCACTATCTACGTACTTCCATTTACGTAATTTATAGTGAGATTCTTCTATCCCTTCTCAGAGCGCACTTTGAGCTGGTCCATTAAGTTGTTAACATGATCATGTTCGCGAGATGTGCGATTTCTTGACACATTTACATCTGAAAAGTCGGGATCGATGCCACGAAGGACGTTTTTATCAAAGTTTTTCATGAACTCAATGACAGCCTGTGGAGTAGGAAGAATGAGTTTTAGGGGGCGCACCTTTTTATTAGTCGCAGCACCAATACGATAACACTTGAAGGTAAGATCAGTTTGGGATGGACAGAAGGCATTAATCAAGGCTTGAACCTTATCTGAATCATGACGCACTCTCACAGTAACATCACTACTTTTGCTTTCAGATAAGCTATACACAATAACAGTATTAGCACGACGAGCTCTGTCATTTGATTCCTCCAGTATTGATTATAGGTTTTCAGTTTGAGGACAATTTTTCAGTGAAGGGACGTCCTGTTGTAAAGCAGTTATCTTTGACTCATTAGCAGAGACACGAGTTTCCATTCAGCAATAGAAGCTTTAATACTGGATAAATCATATTTTATATCCTCTATTCTTTGTGACAGGCCATCAAGCAAATTCAGTTTATCAAATTTCGAAGATAGATCAAATATTTGAGCAGACATGGGTTTAATGGAATGTTAGTCTACACAATCAACAAGACCACAAGACCAGTTCTTAGTATTACCATCAGCAATCTTCTTGTATTCACTAGGAGTCTTCTGCAAATGATTAGCAGCGAGAGGTTGAGAAGGTGGTTTGCATCACGGACTTATTTTTATTTATCACAAGATTTTTGTCTTTTTGATGGATTTTTTCTACTAGATCAAGAATTTTCTTGGCTACAAATAGTTTCCCTCTTTTGTTAATGTAAAGACCATGCTTGGTGTTATAGGCTCTTTGTAATAAAAAAAGGTCAAGAAAATGGATGTGTGGACTAGTCCAGGCTATATTTCTGATGCCATTATTTATTTCTCTAATTAAAACATTTTTAGGATGATCTTCCTATAAATCTTAGCGATAGGGAATTGTTGATAATATTAAGTTAGTTTCTTCAAAGCTTCTTACTTTATTCTTGATATAATTTAGCATATTATTCACTTTGAGATTGTAGTTTTTTAATGTAAGGTTAGCTACATTATTGCATCCTCCAATTATAACAAAACAATCATTCTTATTGTATTTTGTTGATTCAAACTCTTTTAGAGCAGTCGCAAAAACAGCCTCAAAGTCATCAAAGGGATATTGAGCCTCAAACAATCAAAGGGATATTGCACCTCATGTGAGATGCAATATCCCTTCCTTGGCTACCAGAAACAAGTGTTGATTTCTGACTATTTTTTATTTTTATATTTGATCCTCTTTTGTTTATGCCTTCTCCTGTTCTTTCATACTTATTAATTTTCTTTTCAATAAGTATTGGATGGTCTCCTGTCTTTATTTTGATCCAAGGTATTCTTAGTGGGTGTGTTCAGAATGTTATCAATTTGACTTTTAGTATTAACAATTACATGAATACCACATTCAAAGTCAAGAGTATTGTTGTAATGTATTAACTTCTTGAAATGTATATTCTGGGCTTACTTTCAGTAATAATTCTTTTGCATGTTGTTTATTAAAGTAGTCCTATCATAGTGTAAAAACTTCTTTTCATTTTTGTAAATGACTCCAAGACTCCAATGTGAACCTCTGTCATATGATTTATTTTTAGAATTATTATTTACATTTAAAAGATGTTCAGCGATAAGGTCATGATTGTTTATACTAAAAAAAATGATGTTAAATGTGTCAAAATGCAGAGAAGTTAGAATAGACAGAACAGCATAGCTGGCTCTACACATTATAAAGTGAGTTAGTGTTGGCCCAATGAATGTTATGTCATTTCTATATTCAGAAACATATCTTGAGAAAGGGGAGAAATATGTGTCAATATACACGTCATCAATCCAGAACTTATTACTGTCCTTTCTTGAAGTGAAGTGATTGGATGTTTAATTTTGGAAGCAGCTAATTTTTGGGATCTAGTTTGTATGATGCTTTGAAACATGTTAAGGCAAGAGAACCTAATTTTTTTAAAGTAATTAATATTTTGTTTATTATTTTTTATTACAGCTGTTAAATGAAATTTAAAATTGTTGTTTGAAGAATTAGGTTAATGAATATTAAAACGGAAATAGGATATAATTTAATTTGTATTTTTAATATATAAAGATGAAATTGATAAAAAAACTATTAAAATATTACCGTTAAAATGAATTGTAACTGTTTTAAAACTTATTGTACTTATAAAACACTACTAAATAACTTTTATTGCACCAGAAAACTAGCAAGTTTTTTATGTATCAACATCAGCTGTGTTTTACCAATCATTATGACATTTGTGTTCAAGCTCTTTTAGGTTAGATTAACTAACTTATGTTATAAGTAGTTTCCTTTCTTACGTTAGACACTTTTTCCATTTTCTACAAGAACGTGAAATACGTATGTATCTGCCTCCGTGAGACTAGATATTAAATTAGGTTTTGAGCGTGATGATTACATTGCTTCGAGTTACCGACAACTCGAGCCAATAACGCAATTCATAGATATTCTTTTTCCTACCTTTACACGAGCTATGTTTTATGTTCTATTATCCGATGACCAAGGCCTGTCCAGCAGATGAGTATATATGTGTACGACAGGCAAACCACTCACGTCATATATCGCATGGTTTGCCTGAGTATAGATTTGACTAAACTATGATATTGTTTGTCAAAACCTATGTTGACTGTTGTTTTATGAATCTGAAAATATATTGAAAACATAACAACTCAAACATTATTCAAATGCAGTGGGTTTCGATGAAATGCCATCTAAATTGCTGAAAGAAAGCCATAAAGAGATATCATTTGAATTAGAATATATAATTAAATCAATCATTTCCTAAAGCCCTTAGAAAAGCAAAAATAATTCCTTTACTAAAACAAGTTTCACCTTTATAATGACCTACATCGACCTAAAATTATCTGCCACTAGTAAAATGTAAATGTCATATTAATTCGTTTAAATTCTTATCTTGAAAAATGTAATATTCTTTTTTTAACTCAGTATTGATTTAGAAAAAATTACGACACTCAATGAAAAATGTATAAATTATTAAATAATACAATATCCTCACTTGATAAAAAAGAAAGAACAATGTCGGTTATTTTTTTTTATCTACCGAAAGCATTTGATTCAGTGAATCATAATTTATAACTAGAAAAATTGAATAACATCAGGATTCAAAGAAAATCAAATAATTGGTTTAAATCATATTTATAGTCTGTATACGGTAGGGTGGCGCACGGACCCGCCAGCTACCTGTGTCTGTCCTTTCCTCCCCCCGGCGCTCGCGGCTGTTTCCATAATGAGTCACCAACTAGCCCCTCTAATAGAATTATTAACTTTTTTTACTTTCTCATAATATCTCAATTTTAATAGAATATTTGTAAAGTACTAAGAAAAGTGATATAAAACACGATGTGCTTTGATTATAAATAACGAAATGGTCGAAAGTTATTTTTTAGCCGGAATACTGTATGATTTGTTAAATGTTTTATATTTCTCATAATTCCCTAATCTTGATACAATATTATTTTAAGAGTTCTTTGAAAAAAGGTAGAATAATTTAAAACTATGTTATCGCATACTATTTAATCAGCCAAAATATCATTAAATAGGCAACACTACATACTTTACAGTTTATTTGATTAATAAATCAACATTATTTTATATTACTCCCAGTAATCTTCTTCAAGCCAAAGTATTTAGTGTCCAGAAGTTGAGCATTTTCCATTTATCTTCCATGTTGTTTCCGTGTGACACTGAAATAAAACAAAATCGCGCTAAAACCAATATACAATATTTTAAGATTGCAGTTAATTTTTTACCATTCGTTATATTTAATTACTAGTTCTAATGACATTAAAATGTTTTAAAGCATACATTGAAATGTTACAGTACCCGCTATTCATTAATCATCGCAACCTTATTGTCATGACTAATAAAGAAGTAGTAATATCTTATTATACTCTACTTATATTAAAAAAAAACGTTTAAAGTCTCTGTAAATTTGAAGATAATTATTTTGTTTTACTTTATACTATTATCATATTTTTATACCCTTTTTGTAATCATATATATTACGTCCAATAAAATTTTCTAGGTAAATAGATTTTATTTTTTATTTTACCTGATTACTCTAGAGGTGACACTCCCAGATCGTCATCGTCATCGCTGGTATCCCAGTCACTGTCATCCGATTCACCAGGGGCCAGATTAATGACTAGTTCTTGGACACTGACGTCATCAAGTCCTTCGTTTGTCCAGTCTGCCTCGACTTCTTTCTTGACGTGTTCAACGCATTTGCGCCAATCTTCTGAGGTGAAGGAGTTTACAGCTTCCATAAACAAATCCTGAACATCGTTCAATTTAAATGTAGTATTCCTTGCTGCTACATACCGCTTCAAAGTTGACCAAACCAGCTCAATTGGATTGTAATTACAGTGGTACGGTGGCAGTCTGATTACTTTAAACCCACGCTTACAGGCTTCTTTATCTATTACGTAAGATTTTCTTTGTTCCTTATGCAGCTTTACAAGACTGTATAGTTCTGGCTTCCGCATGTCTGGTGAATATGAAATGCCGCGAGTTTTCAGCCATTCCTCCATTTCACACTTTCGTGAGCCAGATGTTGGCGCTTTGTTGGCTACTTGAGAGTGGTAAGGTGCGTTGTCCATTACTATTGTCGAACCAGCTGGAATAGACTTCAGGAGAACCTCAAAAAACCAACCCTCAAAGACTTCGGAATTCATTTCCTCGTGATATTCGACCGTTTTTTTTTTTTTTTTTTGACTGGAATATCAGAGGTGGCGACTTGATCCAACCCCTTCGCGGAAAAATATTAGCGCACATATTAGACTACGGTTAGTCATCAACAAGTTCAATGTCCTAACCAGTCTTGTTGTCCCATGTCCCATATCTGCACACTGCACGACTATGGGAGAAGGCAAGAGTACCGTACCTTATTTCAAAGTACTCTTAAAATAATATCGTATCATGATAACGTTGTATGAGAAATGTAAAACATTTAACAAATCATACAGTATTCCGGCTAAAAAATAACTTTCGACCATTACTTATAATCAAAGCACATCGTGTTTTATATCACTTTTCTTAGTTTTGTTAGTACTTTACAAATGTTCTATTAAAATTGATATATTATGAAAAAGTAAAAAAAGTTAATAATTCTATTAGAGGGGCTAGTTGGTGACTCATTAAGGAAACAGCCGCGAGCGCCGGGGGGAGGAAAGGACCGACACAGGTAGCTGGCGGGTCCGTGCGCCACCCTACCGTATACAGACTGTAAGTAATAGCACTCAATGTGTTGTCATACCTAACATAGATAATAATAATGGATGTCTAAAGATCAAACATCCAAAGAAATGGAATCATCATCAACCACAGGAATCATTCAAGGTTCAACGTTTTAGGCCCAATCCTTTTTATTATTTTTATTAATAACATCGTAAAATCTATTGAAAATTCTGAAATATATTTATTTGTTGATGACACGTCACTTTTTATAGCAGATCCAAATGAAGAAAATATTAAAACTAGCTAGAAGAAAGTTACATAAACAATAGATGTCTGATACGGTGGTTTGAAAAAATGTATTAACAGTGAATGTTCAAAAAACAAAATTCATGCAATTTTCAACGAATAAAAAAATACCATCCAATTTCTTTAATTATAGATGAAGACCAACTCGAACCTCATGATCATGCTGACTTGCAATTGAAAGTAGACTTAAGTTTGATACCTATATCGACATTTTATGAAAAAATGTCAAACATTCTATTTGTACTCAGAATATTATCATTCTATTGTCAAACGAATATCCCATTAACAGTGTCCTATGGATTTATTGTGCCAAAATTAACTCATTGCATTTCAATCTGGGGAAATAGTAATTTTAACTGGAAGAACCTTTTTATTTTATAAAAATATGCTTTAAAAATTATATTCAAACAAAAGAAAAACGAACCCATTAGAAATTTCAATATTATTACTTTACAATCTATTTACATTTATGAAACATTATTATTTGTTGAAAACAATCCATAAAAATTTCAAACAACAAAACTACCAAATCTTTGTTCTTAATTAGACCTTAAAATGCCTTACCACAGGACCATAAAAAACACATTCATTACAATGGAATAAAATTATACAACAAACTGCCAACTTATTAAAACGAAGAAAAAGATATGAAATATTTTATGAAGAATTTAAAATCAATGTTATTATATGAAATGGTTTATGAAGTTGAAGATTTCGTTACAATATAATTTTATACAACCATTACATTTTTATGTACATCATCATATTTATATATATTGAATTGAAGTTTTTACTACATACTCTATGCTATATTAGGTGTTTGTTGCTAATGCAAATATCGTTAAAGGCAAATAAAATTGTTTTTATTATTTAATTTTTAGGTTCAGAGTATCGTTACTATTGATACTAACACTTCATTGTGAAATAAGAGGGCTGTAATTTTTACTGTACCTTTCTTTAGTCTAAAATGTGTTTTGGGAAGTAACTGTAAAGTACAGTTTAATATCTTATGTCAGATGAGATAAAACTGTCAAATTAATAGCAAACAGTGGCTTTCGGAATTTATTCTAATAAGAATAACATTTTTCGCATAAATATGATTTATTTTAAGCCAAACATTGAAAAAGTACGTACAAATGAACTGCAAGACCAAAACAGTCATTAAAAGACTTTAAATGGCTTTTATTATGATTACATTGTTTTACTCCTATAAAGGCCAGTTTTATGATACGCATCTTCCTTACAATATTTATACAGTTTAAAATTTATTAAAACTTCGAAAAGATTTAGTAAAATTATTTTTTTTTTTTTTTTTTAATTCATATAGGAAAAGTATTTTGTCGTCCACCGATATTTTCTTATTACTTTAAGAGATCCTTGGAACCACCGGTTGCCCATGCAAGCAAGTTGCGTATTATATCGGTGTTCTATGATTGGTCCAATGGTTAAGCACAACCCCTTGCTCTGTTTGATGGTCCAGTGGTTACACACCACCTCTTGCTCTTTTGTAATGGAAGTGTGTAGCGTAATGCAAATGTGTTACTTAACTAGTCCAGTGGTTATGCACACCTCTTTCTTTGTTGTAATGGAAGCAAAATGCATATTATATCGGTTTTCCTTGACTGGTCCAGTGGTTACGCATACATCTTGCTCTGTTGTAATGGAAGAAAGTTACGTATTATATCGGTGTTCCTTGACTGGTCCAGTGGTAACGCACACCTCTTGCTCTGTTGTAATGGAAGAAAGTTACGTATTATATCGGTGTTCCTTGAATAGTCCAGTGGTTACGCACTCCAATTGCTCTGTTGCAATAGAAGAAAGTTACGTATTATATCGGTGTTCCTTGACTGGTCCAGTGGTAACGCACACCTCTTGCTCTGTTGTAATGGAAGAAAGTTACGTATTATATCGGTGTTCCTTGAATAGTCCAGTGGTTACGCACTCCAATTGCTCTGTTGCAATAGAAGAAAGTTACGTATTATATCGGTGTTCCTTGACTGGTCCAGTGGTAACGCACACCTCTTGCTCTGTTGTAATGGAAGAAAGTTACGTATTATATCGGTGTTCCTTGACTGGTCCAGTGGTAACGCACACCTCTTGCTCTGTTGTAATGGAAGAAAGTTACGTATTATATCGGTGTTCCTTGACTGGTCCAGTGGTAACGCACACCTCTTGCTCTGTTGTAATGGAAGAAAGTTACGTATTATATCGGTGTTCCTTGACTGGTCCAGTGGTAACGCACACCTCTTGATCTGTTGTACTGGAAGAAAGTTACGTATTATATCGGTGTTCCTTGACTGGTCCAGTGGTAACGCACACCTCTTGCTCTGTTGTAATGGAAGAAAGTTACGTATTATATCGGTGTTCCTTGAATAGTCCAGTGGTTACGCACTCCAATTGCTCTGTTGCAATAGAAGAAAGTTACGTATTATATCGGTGTTCCTTGAATAGTCCAGTGGTTACGCACTCCAATTGCTCTGTTGCAATAGAAGAAAGTTACGTATTATATCGGTGTTCCTTGACTGGTCCAGTGGTTACGCACCACCTCTTCCTCTGTTGTAATGGAATCAAAATGCGTATTATATCGGTGTTCCTTGACTAGTCCAGTGGTTACGCACCACCTCTTGCTCTGCTGTAATGGAAGGAAGTTGCGTATTATATCGGTGTCCCATGATTGGTCCAGTGGTTACGCACAACCTCTTGCTGTTTGTAATGGAAGCAAGTTGCGTATTATATCGGTGTTCATTGATTAGTTCAGTGGTTACGCAGCACTTCTTGCTCTGTTATAATGGAGGCATGTAGCGTATTATACCAGTGTTCCATGATTGGTCCAGTAGTTATAGGCAGCACCCCTTGCTCTGTTTGGTGGTCCAGTGGTTACACGCCATATCTTGCTCTGTTGTAATGGAAGTGTGTAGCGTAATATGACGGTGTTTCTTGACTGGTAGAATTGTTATGCACCAACTCTTTCTTTAATGTAATGGAAGCAAAATGCGTTTTAAATCGTGTTTCCTTAACCGGTCCAGTGGTTACGCACACTTCTTGCTCTGTTGTAATGAAAGAAAGTTGTGTATTATATCGGTGTTCCTTGACATGTCCATTGGTTATGCACACCTCTTGCTCTGTTGTAATGAAGCAAATTGCGTATTGTATAGGTGTTCCGATAGGTCCAATGGCTACGCATCACCCATTGTTGTGTTATAACAGAAACAAATTGCGTATTACATCGGTGTTCCATTATTGGTCCAGCGGTTTTGCACCACCTCTTTCTCTGTTGTAATGAAGCAAATTGCGTATTATATCGGTGTTCCCATAGGTCCAATGGCTACGCATCACCCATTGCTTCTGTTGTGTATTATATCGGTGTTCCATGATTGGTCCAGTGGTTACGCACCACCTCTTTCTCTGTTGTAATGAAGCAAATTGCGTATTATATCGGTGTTCCGATAGGTCCAATGGATGTGAACATTCTGTATGTTTGAAAGAGTCCTAGATGTCATGGAGTGAATGGAAAATTTTAGTAATATTTATTCATAATATCTTTACGATTGCATGCAATGTTAAATTGTTCCACGATAAAAATATTTGTTATTATTATAACAGAAGCAAATTGCGCATTATATCGGTGTTTGATAGGCCCAATGGCTACGCATCACCCATTGCTCTGTTATAACAGAAGCAAATTGCGCATTATATCGGTGTTTGATAGGCCCAATGGCTACGCATCACCCATTGCTCTGTTATAACAGAAGCAAGTTGCGTATTATATCGGTGTTCCATGACAGGTCCAGTTGGTACGCACTACCTGTTGCTTTGTTGTAATGCACACTTTGATCCTGGCACGGATGATCTTTCACCCTCACGTGCGATAGAGAATGTCGTCTCTAGTGGCATACTCTGCTCCCACACCACTTTTGAGATTGGCAAGAGAACAAGAAATAAGTATGTTTACTATTTGCTAACTTACACGGTGCGTGTGAATTTTAATTTGTAGAAATATTTTTGTAGAATAGGTAATACTTTTATGTAACAGCTTACTAAATAATAAGCAGCAATTACCTCCTGTAAATAACTAGTGGTATCCTTCTTAATAATAAGCAGCAATTACCTCCTGTAAATAACTAGTGGTATCCTTCTTAATAATAAGCAGCAATTACCTCCTGTAAATAACTAGTGGTATCCTTCTTAATAATAAGCAGCAATTACCTCCTGTAAATAACTAGTGGTATCCTTCTTAATAATAAGCAGCAATTACATCCTGTAAATAACTAGTGGTATCCTTCTTAATAATAAGCAGCAATTACCTCCTGTAAATAACTAGTGGTATCCTTCTTAATAATAAGCAGCAATTACCTCCTGTAAATAACTAGTGGTATCCTTCTTAATAATAAGCAGCAATTACCTCCTGTAAATAACTAGTGGTATCCTTCTTAATAATAATTAGCAATCACCTCCTGTAAATAACTAGTGGTATCCTTCTTAATAATAAGCAGCAATTACCTCCTGTAAATAACTAGTAGTATCCTTCTTAATCTGAATTTGTGAATGATATGGAATAGTTTTACAATTCCACCATTAGACATAAAAATATTATTTTTACAACAATCTTATTATAACAAGGAAGACAGCATTAATATAAATTTAATAGGGTTAAATATTTGTAGATAAAATAAATAAAGTAAAATAGAACTATCGAGTTATACCAATTTAAAAAAATCCATAAATATAAAACTTTGTCTGTTGTTAAACAAATGGGCTTCAAAATTTTAAGAATATTAAAATAAAATGTAACACTATCTATCAATAAAAGAAATTTTGATTTTGACTTTAATGTTTATTAATGAATCTTAAACATTTTAGTATACATTTACATTTCGGCGTATTGTAACGTTTCTTCTTATAACTTTAAAAATATGTGACTTGTTGGTCCATAATATATAAAAATTAATCTAATCGGTTTGATAATATGTTTTACTATCTCAATCAATAATATTTTTACTTACACATATTAGAGACACTACATGGTCTAGTAAGTACTTAATTTTTTTATTTACATGAACCCGAGTAATAACTCGAAAACAGTTGAGTTAAAGTAACTACTTCATTTTATTCACTTCTGGTTCGTCACTATTATCACTAAGATTTGGAATGACATGTTTATCAACCATTTCTATATAATTGTCATTGAAAATATTAGAAACAACATATGGAAGTTAAGTGAAATGTTAGTAAAAGATTTATTCTTCTTGCTACTAATCTCATGATTAATAATTTTCCATGTTGTTTTTTTTTATTTATGTTACTAGAACGGTTTAATTTTGTACTGTAGTGTTTTTTTTTTTTTTTTTTTTTTTTTTTTTTTACATTGAATAGTTTTAACAAAGTATTTCCTAGTCTCTTTTATGTCTTATTTAAGTTTTACATTATTTTTATTTTCTGGGTGCATTTGTTTCATATTAATAAGCTTTTCATATTCATTGATAATTTCATAATCAATCCATCCTTTGTTTCCTTTTCTTATTAAAATTTTTTTAACTGGAAAATTGAAATCAAAATAATATTTTGAATTTAGAAAACTTATCTCCCATATGCGTTAGCATAGTATTGTAATTGAAGTAAAATTAAAATATCAGCTGACTTAGTACTTCAGCCCGTTTAGTATTAAGTGTCTTGTCACGGACCTTCCGGTGACCAGGCGGAAATGACGTAGTACTTATCACGTGACCCTCTCAAGGCCATGACCACTGACCGTAACAGCTCTGGTCATTCTATTAGTCGTTGTCCTAAGTCTTGATCAACTGGTTGTCTGAAAGTGTGATTTGGGGGGAAAATCAATGAGAACGAACTAACTTTTTTAGTAAAGCCAACTAAAAAATCGTTAAGTTGCCTAAGCTGAGGAAACATTTTTAAAATGGCCGTTTCACTCCACGAAAATTGTAAAAAACATAGGTTTATATTTCAAGGTTTTGGTCCGTAATAGATCGTATCTCAAAAATTTAAGTGTCATTTGATATGTTAAGAACTCTTTTAGTCAAACAATATTCACTATAAATCGTTACAGTTGAAATAGATCATAATTGTATTTACAGACAGTAATGCAGACGTTAAGTATTTATTTACAGATAGTAATGCAGACGTAATGTATTTACAGACAGTAATGGAAACGTAATGTATTTACAGACAGAAATGCAGACGTAAAGTATTTATTTACAGACAGTAATGCAGACGTAGTGTATTTACAGACAGTAATGCAGACGTAATGTATTTACAGACAGTAATGCAGACGTAATGTATTTACAGACAGTAATGCAGACGTAATGTAGTTCCAGCGGTGGCTCGGCGATTTGGGATTTTGGTCCGTGTGTAAAGTAAGAATAAGGAACTGATATATTGAATTTTTTTATTTTTGATAAATACATTACTCGCCATTTCGCATAGCTTTGCAGGCCTGTGCATTAACTATATTCGACGATTGAAGCCCGAAGGCATATTTTTCTCATAATTTTTTCATAGTTTTGTAAATAGTTGTTTTTCTTTTAGTACATAATTTTACATGACTGTTTATTTCTTATAGTAATCTAATTAATATTGAATGTATTATTTAATTCTAATCAGAAGCAATCCGATTGCAAATATTACCCGATTGCAAACAATCCTGCTGTAAACATCACTAATCACAAATAATCCAATTGTAAATACTTATAAATCGCAAACAATCCCACTTGTAAATATACCCGATCACTTCCAATCCTAACACCCTTTATCGCAAACAGTAGAGAGTGTAAATATTCCAAAATCACAAACAATCCTACTTGTTCTGATTTACAACCAATCTTAACACCCTTTATCGCAAACAGTAGAGTGTGTAAATATTCCTAAATCACAGACAATCCTACTTGCTTGATTCACATCCAATCTTAACACCCTTTATCACAAACAGTAGATATTGTAAATATTCCTAAATCACAAACAATACCACTTGTAAATGTACCTGATCATATTCAATCCGGTGCACCCGAACTGGGCACCAGTGGCAACTAAGTCACCCGAACTGGTTACCAGTGGCAACTAAGTCGGGTGAACTGGGCACTTTCCAAATCTTAGGCAAGTCTGCTGCACCGGGCAGGGTCTTAGGTAGTGAACCGTAAGACTAATGATGAAATGCATTCCTTGTATTCTAGTTTGTAGCCTACTGAAATACTTATTTCATCCTTCGTTTAGATTTAGACTTCAGTTAATATAATCTTCGATTTGGGCTACTTGAAATCCCAAAACTAGTTATTTACAAAACATATGTCGTCTGAACGTCTATAGACGACTGACAAAACCTTTGTCCGACGTGTAAAATAAATAACTAATCCAACGTGTAACACTTCAAAAAATTAATTCAAAGAGTTTGTTTAAAACACGTCAGTTATACAGTGTGTCATTAAGTCCATAGATTTCAACCTATTTCAATAAAAGTCACAGAAACATTTGTGTTTAACGGAAAATCCCCAAAAATATAATAAACAGGGTGATTCATGAAAGGACGCACAAATAAAATAAGTAATAATTGATACAAAACCAAGTAAAATTGTTCTTGTATAAACATAAAGTTCTAAAAATCGTTCGTTTATCTAATATACATTTTATTTATATTTTTTCACAAAAAATTTATATCTGTGGAACGGCTAAACGGAAATATTTGAAACTCAGCAATTTGGCATTAAGTAATGAGTCCTAAAAGGAGTTAGAATATAATTAACTTTATTTGAAAATTTTAAAATTTTGTCTTTTAGTTTCCAAATCCTTATCTTTAAAAATAACAAATATACTAAATACTTATAAGACAACAAAAATAATACAGTAGTAAATTATAAGTTACAAAAAAGTAGCAAATTGTTATTCCCTAAACATTCTTTGTGTAAAGTTTGTAAAGATCGGAACTGTGGGAGTTTAGCAAAATTAGCTTGTATTTTGGTAAATAGACTTAAATTATTTATTATCAAATCTTAAAATTCATTAGATCAAGGTTTTGAAAATTAAATTATGCAACGTTTTCGTACTTAGTGTTTTTGTACATTAATTAGTTATTGAGATAATTAAATTTGAATACTAAATATGGCCAATATTTTCAAAGTGAGTAAATTTATATGTATACTCCTTCTAGGACTCGTTACTGTTACATAGCAACTAGAGGCATTGTCTGCTGTTTACCTAGCGTGGGCCAGTTCGTGTGCGCTCATCCAACTTTAACATCTATCTATTAACGCAAACAGTAGGGATTGTAAATATTCCTAAATCACAAATAAAACAATTTTAAATATAATATAATAAACAGTGATAAATAAAAAAAACAGAATCCGCATCTAATAATGCGCTAAATGTGTGTCGAGTATTTATTTTCCAGTATAACATGCGATAGCAGGACCAGTACCTTGGCAGCCCCTCTCTTATGTCCCCAGATCTACATGTATAAATATGGTAATTACCGGCATTACTACAGATGTGTAATTATGTATATTGGTTGTAATCTAACAGCAACTGAGGTGTTCGCTGTGGCTATAAGAACTCAGCCTTTGTTTCTTTTTCCTCTGTTATCGCAAACAATCTCATTGGAAACATCGCTGATCACAAAAAAACCTTGTACATATTCGCCAGGACCACAGCCGGACGTTTGTATGGGTAGCATGCCTACGTCGGTCACGTGTAACACCTGACACGACTGTGACAGTGAACAGTGACAGTTACAGTCTGGAACTGTGTTCGCCTTCAGCTATTTGTGGTGCGTGCCGTGTCTGAGCCATTGTGACCACGCCTCACAAGCGTTCGTGCGTGCTCTTCACCAAGATATACCGAAATCGGTTAATAGAGTTTGATCGTGGCCAGCTTCTGCCGAAAACTAGCCCGGTTTCCTCGAACTGTTGGAAAATGTTTAAGCATCATTTCGTTAATATTACCCAATCCAAATGTTGGACACCATCTAACACAGGCACTTTAAAATTCTCTAGTAGTGTTCCTACCGATGGCAATTATTGAGCGAATGTCGTGGTGTTGCTAGTAATAGGACCGAGAACAGAACTTATCGACTACGATCTCCCCAACATTTTATACCCAAGAAGTCGGATTACAGCACTTCCCTGGAGTATTGACTTAAATTATCAGATGCTTCTTGGTTGTGGATTATCAAATGTACACTGAACAATCCTTGTCAGCTGAAAGATGTAACATGGCGGCGGCGTGAGCTCTCACCGACAGAGTTGCGTCACAGGCACGAGTCACATCTGACAGACTACATTAATTACTAATGCTTCGAGCTTAATGTTGCACAGAACCTCCAGCAGCTAAACTACGACCGATTGCAACTGTTACACGATTGTAGTACTTTACAGCCTACGGATAACGTATATTTCTATTATTTATTTTATTTTCTAACTTTACTCGCCAGTTTCACATGGGCCGTAGGTCTGTGCGTGATAACCAGTGAAATACTAACCGTCAGGTCAGTTGAGAATCAAAACCTCGGACGCCACAGTCCGAATCTTAACCACCGAGTTACCAAGCCGCAGTTATTAAAGAAAATGTATAGGTAGTAAAAAAAATTAATTTTTAATTTCGCAATATTTTTCATTGATTCTCTTGTCAATTACTTCATTACACGTAGTTCAAACGTAAAGAAGATCGAGAGTTTTCAGAATATCGGAGCTGGTGTCCCATTTATTGTGAGGTATTTTCAACTAATCTTTTACAAGGAAGCTTTAAAAAGTCTTCCAGGTACGATGTCCTTAATGTTAATGACATTTTAACAGATTAGATATTGAGAAAGAGAATTTATAGATACGTAACTCACAAAAATGTTTACTACAACATGTAGATACAGCACAGATCATAAATACGGTGTATGTTTGAAACAATCCAGCTGAAATGGTTTAACATCAGTGGTTTCTGAATAAACTCTTAAAGTATGCCATATACTGATCTGTGCAAATCTCTGTATCTCGTATTGAAAGATAGCTTTTTAGCTACTTCAGCCATAGCAATTTATCTTCATTGTAATGAAAACAGAACTTGGGATATTAGGTAAATACAGAGACCAAAGAATGGTTCGAGTGTGGTTTTCATCAAAAAGAAATTGAAAAATCAGTGAAGTTAGAGTATATGGAAGTTTCAGCATTGTTCACCATTTCTTGAACGTTTCTACTTAGTATAATATTTCAACTTTAGCAGTCTGGGATAGGATATCCTACATTTCACACATAAAAATAACATTTATTTTAATTCCAAAAGCAAATTGATTAGTAAACCCCTTTAACATTTTTCTGGAAACGATTTAACGAGTGCTCACAATTATGTTATTCTTTTTTCTATACTTTCACTTACAGGATCATTCGTCACGACCGTCTTAACATTTATAATGGCCATTTTGTAAGTGAGACGACAAAACCTTTTTTGTCAACATCTGTCGCAAGTCAGAAGACACTTGCATAGAAGCGCACAAAGATGCGTGGCTAGACAGATTCCTTTATGTAAGCTCCAAATTGTATAAAGAAATAAGACAATTTAAATAAACTAATGATTAGTTATAATGCAAACAAATGAGGTGTTTAGTATATATTAACTAGTAAATATGGCAATCTTGTTTTACAATTGTTGCTACATAATAAATTCAACAATTTTATCCATGAGGGATCCTTCCATTGTTACTGCTCAAAACGTTTTGGATCCTGAGATTTACAACCTTAATCAGGCAATAAAGCAGACAAGAACATAGAGTAAAACAAGGAGAAAGGAATATTGGGTGTTGAACTGACAGCTCAGATATACGCTCGGACGTAGATTGTACTTCCGTCAGTCGCTGTACTGATTGCCAACTGCGAAGTTTTGTAAGATGCTGATTACAACCTTCCATACCAGAACTGAACAGTTTTGTAGTGTTTTCTGAATAACACCTATGTGTTGTGCTACGTGACATGCTAATTTGACTTCTGTTTGTTTTGCCATTACAACAATGAAAGACTTTCTTATTGTTCTTATCTTTGTGTTTATAAGTGTATTAATGTAAATTTAAATATGTTAAGTAACGGTATTTTAATGGAACTATACATTTTTTTCTGAAATTTTCTATACTGTTTTTCTATTACTTATTTTATTATTTTTATTTTAGATACACACGCGTTCTTTTCACAAGAAAAATCGTCATTCTTTTTAACTTTAAGAACTTATACATAATTCATATAGTAAGAAACTACTCTTAGCTCTGCCTACTCACCCTCCGTACGCGATCGTACTTTGGTCATATCCCTCACCATAAAAAGTCCAATGGAGAAAATAGACTTCTTACGTTACGTAAAAATGTTCTGTAAATAAAATATTTTTATATTTAAGAATATATATGAAATATTACATTTATGATTTTTTTTGTTTATCTAATATTGAGAGCGTAAAAATGGAGTGCCCATGCAATTTATGAATGTATGTTCACGCTTAGTAAAATTGACAGATATTTTAAGGAGAAGTTAAATTTGTTGACAATTTTGACTTATAGATGTTTTATGGATATTTAAAAGGAATGAAAAAAAATGGACCACAAATAGAATTTTTAATTATGTTAATAAACTGAAGAAATTTGTAGGATGGGTAGAAGCAGTGACAGAAAATGTCAATAAAGTAGGTTATACATAAGACATAATACACGACAGGAACCGCTTCAGAATGCTGATGGAAAAAAAGCCAAAACCTAGACCAAAGAGAGTGTAGGCAGATTATTAGAGACGAGCAGTTTGAGAGAGTTTGGAGTGATGTGAAGAAAGGAAGAAGAATGAATACCACAAGTATCTGGCTTATATGACCAAATTTATATTAAATAAAATAACAGCTTTGTCGCAGATATAAAAACCTTCCAAGATACCAATATTCAGCGTGTACTTTGTTTTGATGGGCAGAGACAGTGCCTAGAGACACGACGGACAACGGCACTGCAGGAGCTGACCTCTTGACCTTGTAATTGATACCCTGATTGAATTTCGAGGATAATTACGAGGAAGACAAAAGGTGCTTCTTCCAAGTGGAGTGCTGTTGTTGCTCGAGGTCCTCCTATAGTGCTAGTGCTGATGTGGTATATAGAGCAGTTCTTTTGTCCTAGACAGGGACGTCACACAACACAAACTATAACAATACAAATACAAAATGTTAAGACATACGGTTAACATCCTCAGATCAGAGGAACTAACATATTACATAGGAACTACATAGTAAAAATAACAGAGATTTTAATGTGTATGACCGGTTTGGATGCGCTAACTGCTGCGGATGTTGTAATCTGATTTGCAGGTGGCCCAGTCATGTATATTTCGTTTTGCGATTTGGACAGTGATGTCCAAGTAGAACATCACCTTAACACAAGATTGTCTACATCATGGTCATATCTCACAATAATTTTCATCATTTAGACAATTATAACCACCCAATCTCCATTTTTAAAACGTTATAATCTCTAATGAAATATGAATGAAATGTACGACTGATTGAGACTCATTTAAATATCTAAGTACCAGCCTAGGAAATATTTAAGTAGTGTATAACTATTTTGACTTCCTTTTATAACATGGATAGTTGAGGCTCATACGAAATTAGTTACAACTCTATTGATCTCATTTTAAAGTCTTAGTATTGTCACACTCGTATAATGTATAAAAGTACTTTTTAATTAATGTCTTGTTATTTCATAATCTGTAGAGTGTCACTGATAAGTATTTTGAGCTGTCTTTAATCTGAATAATACTAAATAATACCCTACATAAAATTATTGTTTGACTACTTAATTTGAGTAAAGCCACGTAAAATAAGCATTTTTGTTAATCTATTTTGGACTCTTCATTATCTGAGCAATGTCATGGGGGAAAACTAAAAGTATTGAATAACTGTTTTGTATTCACTTTAAGATATGGGTAAGGTAGTAATGTACATAGTATCACGTCAACCTAGTTTTTTATTTGGTAGATATTGAAGACACGCCATGTGAATTCATCCATAAAATACATTTATAAAGATAACTGGAAAATAAAAAGTACTGAATAAAGAAAGTGTTTTATTTATTCTTTTGACAATAATAAACATAGAATATATTATTCTGTAAATTGTTTTATTTTAAATTCTTTGATAATATTATGATTACAATGGTTATATTCTAATATACAATCTACTAATAACATCAAAATGGATGTGGTTTTTTTGTTATAATGATGGCATAGTTCCTCATAACAGGTCCAATCGTAGCGCATCAGTCTACTATTGAACCTGTCGTCATTTAGAAATACTTCATAATTACCTGCAACAAGCAAGTGTCTTTTGTATACGTGAATGTGATTTATATTTTATGTTAATAACAACTGAGGTCCCTTTCAATATATATTTAAAATCATTTCAGGGGTCGAATCTAGCTAGATAATGATATAAACTAATCGTTGTAATATAATTTTCAAATTTGAGCTTCATCAGTCTTGTGGCAGTAAAGGTGTCATATGCTTAAAAGCACGTACATGGATCAAATTGATACCAGGTTTGTTTTCGGACGGTACTATGTAGTCAATAAACTGAATTTAATTACATCAGTTCTGGATTTCTTTGATTAAAAATTTCTTAAAAATGAAACTAGTTGTTTTTGTCTGTTGGCAAAATATGAATGAAAATTGAATATTCTTATGTACCGTTGATGACGATATAAAATAGAGCATTATAGAACCCTGGATACCAAACACTATATAAACTAGAGCATTATAGAACCCTGGACACCAGACACGATATAAACTAGAGCATTATAGAACCCTGGACACCAAACACAATATAAACTAGAGCATTATAGAACCCTGGACACCAAACACGATATATATATTTATGGATACCAAATTAGAACAGGTGGGTAGATGTAGATAATAAACATAATGGGTTTGTCTATAGCTAGGCCGACGACCGCGCCTCGATTGTCGCCAACAGCATGTTTGGTCTTTCCTCGAAAACGAATCTGGCACCAGTTTAATCTATATGCATAAGCAGATTTATAAAGTCCTATAGTTAGTGTCATTATGTCTTGGGTAAAGTCGCATTTCTTCTTCTTCTTCTTCTTCTTCTTCTTCTTCTTCTTCTTCTTCTTCTTCTTCTTCTTCTTCTTCTTCTTCTTCTTCTTCTTCTTCTTCTTCTTCTTCTTCTTCTTCTTCTTCTTCTTCTTCTTCTTCTTCTTCTTCTTGTTCTTCTTCTTCTTCTTCTTCTTCTTCTTCTTCTTCTTCTTCTTCTTCTTCTTCTTCTTCTTCTTCTTCTTCTTCTTCTTCTCATATATGAGCACCTTCAAACTCGGGTGCTCATAAATTCTGTGCCGACAATAACTATGTGCCATTAAATAATGAGATAATTTGTATTTTGTCCCTTCATCATCTACCAACTGTGAAACGTGTGCAATTATAAGACTAATAATGTTTTTGTAAATGAGTGTTTTATATAAAAAAAGAGATACTAAAGAAATAACAATACAAAGTGACATTTGCTGTAGCAAGCGAAATGTTGACATGTAATTTTTGTTCTTTTCATTACACACTTCCAAACAAATTATGAAATGGCAGCCATTTTTCTAGGTTTAGTAGTGAACTGAAATTAACTATATAATATATTTCTATTGTGCCTTTTAAGTATAATTTAAACAGTTTTGAAGGGAGACTAGTTGTAATACTGTACCGGGTCTTGGACCGGTACAGTTTCGTTTTTTCGTCATTGTCTGCCAGGCTGCCTGAGATTCGCTTCTGCCCGGCGATTAGCGTACTTTGGTAGCCGTTGGCCCAGTTCCGTTTCGTTCCGTGTTCCAGCAGCTTCTGTCCGGTTGGCCTGTCTGGTCAGTTGTCTTGTGCTGCCTGCAGAATCTCGTTATGAGTAGCTAGACAAACTAAAACGTAAGTGTTCATTTTGTGAGTTTTAATATCTAATCACCCTTTTGGTGAAAATACTTTTGTTTAAATAATATTAATCGGGCTTATTGGTGTTTTCAGGGTTTTGTCTAATTTGTGTTCTTTGTCTAGATGTTTCTCAGACTAGGTTAAAGCCATGTGCTTCCATGTTACTTTTACCGTTAATGCTTTTTATATCTGCCTTTATTTTCCATTGTAATTCTGTATAATGTTTATTGAGCCTTTTTACAGTTGTAGTTACCGATTTACCATATTTTTTTGTTCGTTGCCAATAACCTAGCCTAGCTGTACTCTTTGATTTTCATGTTATAACCTATTGCTCATGTATCCATATCCTAGTTTTCAGTTTGTCTGTTTTAGTTCATATACGCAATTTTTCTTTGGTAATTTGTTAACTTGTAATTGGTTAAATTGTAAGTTGTTAAATATTTCATAGCCTAAAGTTAATCTCTCCCTCCAATCATGTATAAGTTTGTCTCTTCATGTTAAGTTTTGTTAAATCAGGCACCCTTATATTTTTAGTTGTTATGTGTAATATTTTGTTGTGATGGCTGGACTGTATTTGATGTGCTGTGTGTTGTGCCTTACAGTCCAGGGTCCTTGAGTGGGACGTTCAGCCCTCGGCCTGCCGTCCGGGGATTTTCTACCATCTGCGCTGCCAGCCTGGCCTGAGGACCATGTATAGAGGCCATTGGTGACCCTTCTGCCCCAGCTACATCTTTGGGTATGAGTCTTCGTCCTCAGGTCAGTGCTTTCCTTGTTGTTTCCCGGCGGCTGAGCTGGGGGTTTAATTTAAAGTGAAAAAGGAAATGGAAAATAGAAAAAAAAGAAGAAAAAAAAAATGTCTGTGGAACTTTATGAGGCCTAGGCCTGAGCTTCTAAACTTGGACAGTGATTTTAAGCAACACAGCCATTGGGGACTTATTTATTTATTTTTTTTATTAAAGGGGAAAGAAAACGTGAAATACCAAGAACTTTTAATGTTAATATTTATTGTTATTTAGTTTAATTAGTCTATTTTCTTGTTACATTTGTTTAGATTTTTATTTTTGTTAGGTCCCCATTGTTAAATCCTGTTATTATTTATTTAATTGCTTAGGCCTAGTTATTGTTATTTATTTTTTGTTAAGTGTATTTGTGGGGGGGGGTTTTGAAGTGAATTTTTACTCGACGGTACCGTGTTATATTTTCTTTTAAATTATTTAATTTTTAAACTTTCACCAAAAGGGGATTATTGTTCTTTTGCTTAACTTTTAATTCGGAGCTGCCCAGGGATTCCGGCTTACTCCCTGGCCCGGTGGAATCAAGGGATTCGGGCTAAATTGCCGGTTTAAATGTTGTGATCCAAAAGTTTTCTAAATTTTCTCTTATTTGGGGCTTAATATTTATCTTACGTTTTGGGGTCTCCGGCTAAACTGCAGATAGGCCATACAGTTTGTTAATTGTTAAATTTGGTATTTGTAGAGTTTGTTGTTCTTGTAGCTTTTGTGTGTGGTTTGTTATTTATTTAAGTGAGAATTTATATTGTGGCCTTCTGCCGTTTTTGATTATTTAATATTTGCTCTTTGGTAATAAACTAGATTTGCTCAGCTGCCGAGTGTTATTTTGACCCTCCAACTGCCACCCGTGATCCCGTCGCTTGACTTGTTTTGAGCCATCCCCCAGTTGGCACGCTTTCCAGCTCTGGTGGGGGGGATGGGTCTCAATTGGTAGCAGAGCGTGGTTGCCTAAAAAAAAAAAAAAAAAAAAAAAAAAAAAAAAATGGTTCTTTCTTGGTTGTTGACGGTGGGTGTTTGCCTGTTAGTAGGTCATGGTTGGCCGTCCTACCGTCAAGGTGTCTTGGTAATACGTAGAGAAAAAAAAAGAAACAAATAAATAATTATTTAAAAAACAAAAACATTTCATCAAAACCAAATAAATAATTTAACTTATAAAAAAAAAAAAAAAAAAAAAAAAAAAAAAAAAACTAGGCAATCCGCTTGGTTACTGTTTTGAATGGGTTTTCATGGGTGGATTGGAGTGGTCGGCAGTGGCTCGGTAGGCTGAGGGTTTAGTTCGTCTTGGACCCTGGAGTTGTCGTTTTTTGTGTACTGTTGAGAATTTTGTTTTGCGAGATGGCCTATCTGCAGAATGTTGCGCTCCTGGTCAAGGAGGAGTTGATTTTCGAATTGAGGTCGCGGGGTGTGACTCCGGAAGGGGATGTTTTGAATCTCCGGAGGTTGCTGCGGGAGCAGTTGTCCGCGGGTACGGCGGTGGATTGGTCTGACCTGCTGGAGGTTGGTGATGAGTTGGGGATTTGTAAACGGAAGGTGGAAGATTGGGAAGGGGTGTTAGAGGATTTGCAGTTGGAACCTCCAGTAGGTCGTGACCGGGCCTGCCGCCTTGCACGTTTGGGGCATCTGCTTGCCCGTTTAAGGCTGGTCAACCGGGCACCGGGGTTGGAGCCATCTGGAAGGGCGTGGATCTTGGAGAGTGTGGCTAGGCTGGAGGAGATTTTTCAGGCACTCTCCGGTTCCACGACTCCTACGGGTCTGGGTCAGCGGCCTGCTTTCGCGCTTTCGCCTAATGTGTCGAGGCCGCAGGCTGAGACAACGGCGCTCACTGTGCCTGAGGTTCCTTCTGAGCCTGCAGGCGTTTCCGTTGAGGTTGCTTGTGGTTCGGCTCCAGCTGCCGTTCCTACTACTTCTTTGGGTTCACCTGCTCTTCTGCAGCTGAGCTACCACAAGCTGCCTAACCCTCTCACGCCCATGATCCAGAATCTCCCTGTGATCGATGGGATGGATCCTGAGGAGCTTCTTAAGTTTCTGGTGGCCTTACTTAGTGAGATGCCCGGCATGCAGGCTGGGGACTTGCTTCGTCTGGTTTTCCCCTATTGTAGAGGTCCCGTTGGGGAGTTGCTGAGTTCTGTCTTGGCCAGTGATGCCTCGGTGGACTCGTTCCATCGAGAGTTACTTTCGTCATTTCTTCCCATTCGACTCAGGGAGAGGATGGTCATGGACAGATTTTATAGGTCGCAGGGTAGGGGCGAGTCTCTGGCAGCCTATGTCTCTTCAGTCAAGGAAGCTCGTCAAGCGTTGCGCCTCACCCTTTCTGAAGCTGACACCGTTCGTGTCATCCTGGATGGCATTTCTCCTGAAGAACGGTGCAGATTGGTTTTTGCTGGTGTTCCTTCGACTTTTCGGGAGCTGCATCAGCTGTGCATTGTTTCGCGCAGCGTGCAGTTCTCAGACCAGCAAGGGAGGGATTCTGAGAGTCATCGTGCTCTCCCCACCCGTCGACCAGCTATGTCTGTAGGTGTGAGTCAGCCAGTGGAGGGTCGTGGTTCTCGGCCTCCTGTTGTGTGTTTTGCTTGTGGCCAGCCTGGTCACATTCGTCGTGACTGTCCACGTGCTCGAGGTCGTGGGGCGGGAAACGCTCAGCGCGGGGGGTTGCCTCCACAGTAGCTCCCCGCGTTGTTGCGACTGACCGTGGCCATTTGCCTCTGACACGTGCCCATAGCAGGAGTGTCGGGGATTTTTCGGGCCTTGCTGGCATGGCTTCCCTGGGACTTAGTGCGGTCACCTCGGTGTGTCCTGGCGTTTTTGTTTCTTTTGGTGGTACGGTGTGTCGAGCCCTTCTTGATTCTGGTTCGGCATGCAGTATCATCAGCCTTTCTCTTTTTGAGTCCCTTGACGCCTTAGGACTTGTCAGGCACACCGAGCCTTCTTCTATTACGTGCTGGACGGCATCCCAAACTCCTCTACCCATACTTCTAAAGGCGTCATTACATTTTAAAATTGAAGGATTTTCCTGGAGGTGGGGTTTTCTTGTTGCCAAGGACCTGGCGGTTTCTTGTATCCTAGGGGCAGACTTTATTTCTAAGAGTGGTATGGTGCTTGACCTCCAGAAGCGCCAGATAGTTTTCAAGTTTAATCGGCGAGTTTTGGTGCCTCTAGTAGGGGATTCTGACTGCCCTCCTGCAGTCAGAGAGGTGGGTTGTGAGCCCGAACAACCCAAGGTGGATCCGGTTGGTCATCTCCCCCCTGAGCAGGCGGAGGCCATTAGGAGGCTGTGTTTGCGGTTTCCTGATGTGCTTACGGCTGAGCTTGGGGTCACTTCTCTTCTGGAGTATGAGATCCACCTCACCGATTCTCAGCCAGTTAGAAGTCATCCGTACAAACTTGCTCCCCCAAAGATGGAGGTTATGAGGGCTATGATTGAAGATCTTCTGAGCAAGGGTGTGATTGAACCGTCTCGTTCTGCTTATGCCAGTCCAGCTTTTCTTGTGCCCAAGCCTAATGGTAAGTCTAGGCTTGTGATGGATTATCGGAGGCTCAACGCTAAGGTCGCTATTGACTCGGTACCTCTGCCTGATTTGCATTCTGCGTTTGATTGGTTCGGTAAGGCTAAGTTTTTCAGTGTTTTCGATTTGAACCAGGCCTACCATCAGATTCCATTGAAGAAGGAATCACGGCCTATGACTAGCTTCTGTGTTCCCTGGAATCTTTACCAGTTCACTAGGGTTCCTATGGGTCTTGCTGTGGGTGCCCAGACTCTTACTCGTCTGCTTGATTCCATCTTCCATGATGTGAAGTTCAAGTTTGTTTTCAATTACCTGGACGATCTTCTTGTCTACAGTGAGACTTTCGGGGAACACATGCAACATCTGGAGGAAGTTCTTAGTCGCCTTAAATCAGCTGGCCTTACCGTCAATCCAGAGAAAGTCACTTTTGCTCGTCCCGAGATTTCTTTTCTGGGTCATCTTATCTCTTCTCGAGGCGTCTGCATAGATCCTGCGAGGACCCAGGGCATTCGGGATTTTCCTCCTCCCAGAGATGCCAAGGGGATTGCCCGTTTTGTGGGGATGGTGAATTTTTACCGTCGCTTCATCCCTAACGTGGCCGAGCTTGCTGCCCCGTTGAACGAGCTGCGAAAGAAAGGTGTCCCTTTTGTGTGGGGCCAAGCTCAGCAGACTGCCTTTGATGCTCTCAAGGAGGCTATCATGCAACCTCCTGTCCTGCGGATGCCTGATTTCAGCAGAGAATTTATTCTTCAGACTGATGCCTCCTCCTCCGCCATTGCTGCTGTTCTTTCTCAGGAGTTTGATGGGGTCAGGCAGCCCATCGCTTTTGCTTCGAGGACGTTGTCTCACCAGGAAAGGAAAGCTTCTTCCATCTATGAGTTAGAGTGCCTGGCTGTTGTCTTTGGTACGGACAAGTTTCGGCGTTTCTTGGAACACGCTGAGTTCTTGCTGGAGACAGACAATCAGGCACTGTCTTGGCTTCTTGCCCATCCCAGACAGCTCGGGAAAATTGGTCGCTGGGTGGTCAAAATTTCTGCCTTTAAGTTCCGAGTCCAACATCTTAGGGGTACCCAGAATGTCATCGCGGATGCTCTTTCCCGCATGTACCACGAACCCAGTGATCCACCGACTGAGGCTGTTGCTCAGTGTGGTGCTGTTCTTCTGGATTTTCCTCTGGCTTTTGACGACCTACTGTCCCATCAACAGAAAGATCCTGAGCTGTCAGTCATCTTAGGTGAGCTTCAAGAGGGAGGTGCCCACCCTCCCTATTTTCTGTCCAAAGGGGTCCTCTGTTGCCGTCCTCGACAGAGGGGTGAACCCCGTGTAGTGCTGCCTAGTCATCTAGTACCGATGGTCTTTCAGTATTATCACTCTTCTCTTGTGGGCGGTCATCTTGGCATTCATAAGACCATCGCTAAGATTCGTAGGTACTTCATCTGGAAGGGCATGGACCGGGATGTTGCTGGCAGAGTGCGGGCTTGTCACCTGTGCTCTCTCAGCAAGCCTAGTCAGAATGCAAGGTTAGGGTTGTTATCTTCTGAGGTGGCCGAGCGTCCTTTTGAGAAGGTGTTCATTGACTACGTGGGTCCTTTTCCCCGTAGCAAGTCAGGTAGCTCCTACCTACTTGTTTGTGTGGATGCTTTCTCGAAGTTCGTTTGGCTTTTCCCACTTCGGAGTGCCACGGCTAAGCTCACCATCCGTGCTCTCCAGTCCCAACTCTTCCAGCACTTTGGTGTGCCTTCCACTCTTGTGTCCGACAACGGTAGCCAGTTTACCTCCCATGAGTTTCGTAGGTTCTGTTTTGGCAATGGTATCAGGCATGTGACTACCTCTCCTTATTACCCACAGCCTTCTCATGCAGAGCGGTTCAACCGCAATCTTCGGTCTGCCCTTATTACCTTCCATGCTGAGAAGCAGAACACCTGGGATGAGAGTCTCTCTTGGCTCCAGCTTGCTTTTAATTCTTCCAAGCATGAGAGTCACAATGCCACTCCCTTCGAGATTCTACATGGCTACCCTCCTAACAACCCTTTGTCCAACTTGTGGAGGCTAGAGGATCTTCTACCTACGCCAGGTGCCACTGACGTAGTGTCCACGTGGCGGGCTGCTCGGCGCAACCTGCTACGTGCTAGAGAGAGAGTGAGGAGGAGGTATGATAAGGGTCGTACTCCTAACCCTTTTCAGGTTGGAGATCTAGTTCTTTGTCAGGCTCACCCGGTCAGTTCGGCCGCGGAACGAAGAGCTGCAAAGTTGTGCTATCGGTGGTCTGGTCCCCACCGCATCGACAGGTTTTTGTCACCGGTGACTGCTCTGCTGGTTGATCCCCAGTCAGGCAGGGTGTTTAGGAAAGCCCATGTGTCCCAACTTAAGGCTTTCCGGGGAACGGTTGGTCCAGGAGTTGGTGTTCCTGGGGGTTTCTTGGGGCAAAGAGATTGATCACTTCTGCGCCCTAGGTGGCTGTTCTGAGAGAGTCTTCTTTCTCTCTTTTTCTTGTCGGGCCCGACAGTCAGGGTAGTTTGCTCCCTGTTCGAGGGGTTTCCCCTCTTAGTTTCTCTTGGACGTCCTTGGAGCACCACTCTTCGGAGGTCTTCGTCTTCTCTTGGTTCCCTGAGGTACCGAGTGTTCTCCCCTGCCTGGGTGTGTTGAGGTTTGCAGAGGGAGGTTGTACCGGGTCTTGGACCGGTACAGTTTCGTTTTTTCGTCATTGTCTGCCAGGCTGCCTGAGATTCGCTTCTGCCCGGCGATTAGCGTACTTTGGTAGCCGTTGGCCCAGTTCCGTTTCGTTCCGTGTTCCAGCAGCTTCTGTCCGGCTGGCCTGTCTGGTCAGTTGTCTTGTGCTGCCTGCAGAATCTCGTTATGAGTAGCTAGACAAACTAAAACGTAAGTGTTCATTTTGTGAGTTTTAATATCTAATCACCCTTTTGGTGAAAATACTTTTGTTTAAATAATATTAATCGGGCTTATTGGTGTTTTCAGGGTTTTGTCTAATTTGTGTTCTTTGTCTAGATGTTTCTCAGACTAGGTTAAAGCCATGTGCTTCCATGTTACTTTTACCGTTAATGCTTTTTATATCTGCCTTTATTTTCCATTGTAATTCTGTATAATGTTTATTGAGCCTTTTTACAGTTGTAGTTACCGATTTACCATATTTTTTTTGTTCGTTGCCAATAACCTAGCCTAGCTGTACTCTTTGATTTTCATGTTATAACCTATTGCTCATGTATCCATATCCTAGTTTTCAGTTTGTCTGTTTTAGTTCATATACGCAATTTTTCTTTGGTAATTTGTTAACTTGTAATTGGTTAAATTGTAAGTTGTTAAATATTTCATAGCCTAAAGTTAATCTCTCCCTCCAATCATGTATAAGTTTGTCTCTTCATGTTAAGTTTTGTTAAATCAGGCACCCTTATATTTTTAGTTGTTATGTGTAATATTTTGTTGTGATGGCTGGACTGTATTTGATGTGCTGTGTGTTGTGCCTTACAGTCCAGGGTCCTTGAGTGGGACGTTCAGCCCTCGGCCTGCCGTCCGGGGATTTTCTACCATCTGCGCTGCCAGCCTGGCCTGAGGACCATGTATAGAGGCCATTGGTGACCCTTCTGCCCCAGCTACATCTTTGGGTATGAGTCTTCGTCCTCAGGTCAGTGCTTTCCTTGTTGTTTCCCGGCGGCTGAGCTGGGGGTTTAATTTAAAGTGAAAAAGGAAATGGAAAATAGAAAAAAAAGAAGAAAAAAAAAATGTCTGTGGAACTTTATGAGGCCTAGGCCTGAGCTTCTAAACTTGGACAGTGATTTTAAGCAACACAGCCATTGGGGACTTATTTATTTATTTTTTTTATTAAAGGGGAAAGAAAACGTGAAATACCAAGAACTTTTAATGTTAATATTTATTGTTATTTAGTTTAATTAGTCTATTTTCTTGTTACATTTGTTTAGATTTTTATTTTTGTTAGGTCCCCATTGTTAAATCCTGTTATTATTTATTTAATTGCTTAGGCCTAGTTATTGTTATTTATTTTTTGTTAAGTGTATTTGTGGGGGGGGGTTTTGAAGTGAATTTTTACTCGACGGTACCGTGTTATATTTTCTTTTAAATTATTTAATTTTTAAACTTTCACCAAAAGGGGATTATTGTTCTTTTGCTTAACTTTTAATTCGGAGCTGCCCAGGGATTCCGGTTTACTCCCTGGCCCGGTGGAATCAAGGGATTCGGGCTAAATTGCCGGTTTAAATGTTGTGATCCAAAAGTTTTCTAAATTTTCTCTTATTTGGGGCTTAATATTTATCTTACGTTTTGGGGTCTCCGGCTAAACTGCAGATAGGCCATACAGTTTGTTAATTGTTAAATTTGGTATTTGTAGAGTTTGTTGTTCTTGTAGCTTTTGTGTGTGGTTTGTTATTTATTTAAGTGAGAATTTATATTGTGGCCTTCTGCCGTTTTTGATTATTTAATATTTGCTCTTTGGTAATAAACTAGATTTGCTCAGCTGCCGAGTGTTATTTTGACCCTCCAACTGCCACCCGTGATCCCGTCGCTTGACTTGTTTTGAGCCATCCCCCAGTTGGCACGCTTTCCAGCTCTGGTGGGGGGGATGGGTCTCAATACAAAAATACATTCTTTTAAAAAGTCATGAAAAATTAACTTATGTGTAGAAACATTTTAACAATCAGTCTACTGTTATATAAACCAAAACTATACTCTCTCTACTTTCATCCAAATCCACCACAATTCATTAGTTTAAGTTAAAATGGTGAAACTTTTAAGGCTTGTGTTAATTAAGTTGTTAGTTTGTTGAGTTACCATGGTGAATACCGAACCTTGGTAACTCAATTTTCTATCGTTACTAACATTATTTGGTAAACATCTCGTATTTGTTACCTAACTCTTTCCACTTCGAGTTCCTACGGAATTGTATACAGTTAGTTTACGAGTAGTATAAATTTATAAGTACCTTTTAGATACAACAGACAAATTCAAGTTAATAATAAATATTTGGCCATTGCTCATATCTTTTATTTTTAACCAAATATCAATTAATATAAAATAGCTATAGTTTAGTGAGGGAAACACTAATTGGGTGGGTTATTACGACAGGTTTTATGAATTTTGACGGTATTGAATGTTTTGAAGTGTTCTGTTAGTTAATTTGTAGTTAGATTTTTTCCGTCATTTTGGAAGAGCGATGAAATTTCCGTGAGAGATTGCAAGTTTTTGCACATTTATCTGTATCTGTTATACTTCCAAACGTCAATCACTGTGTTAAAAAATAAAGGATATGAAATGAATGTATGTATGGTCTTGCATGTAAATGTCAGGGACAAATTTCACTAGTATTGGTGTGTGCAACTGCTAAATTAATAGGCATGTTTATTATCTTATAATTTACAGACCAACTGAACTTTAACATGATTTAAATATCTTGAAAAAAGTTAATGAAACATTGAAACTATCATCTTAATGATACAATAAAACTAGTATCATTGATAAATATTATTAAATCATCAATAACCCCCTAGAAACAGCCTCTAAAAGATTGTTTCATAAGGAAAGTATTGGGTTGATTTTAGTAAAATAATAACAGCTGTTTTGTAAATAAATAAACGTGTTTATTTTGTATTTAATGTTATAGATGAAACAAACGCTCCAGTAAATAGTTTTTAATTTTGTTAGGCCTTTCGGTTACAAAGTTACCATCTTCAAACACTTTGTTTCCGAAAGGCCTAACAAAAGTAAAAACTATTTACTGGATTGTTTGTTTCATGTATAACATTAAATCATAAATCCAGTAAGAAAAGAGCTTGAAGAATGAATTATTTTATATGTTTGACATTGTACTATTGATCCCACATAGCAAAGCTGCTCTGTGATTTTTAATAATATACTATGAGTTTAATCTTCAGCTTTTAAACAAAAACAAATTAAATGAACATGTTTGAAATAGGCTAAGTAAGTTGGGTGCTGTAAATAGGTATGGTGAGATACTGTAAATAAATTTAAAATTGTAATTTTACGTCATACAGTTAATTTATTTATTTGCAGTCAAAAGTCACATGCCGAACACCGGTGCCGAACACTCGGCCGAGGTGTTTCGAGCGCAGCGAGCGTCGTAGTTGGTACGCGAAGCGTGCAGGGGTGTCCCCTAGTTTATTATAAATCTATGTAAACACCTTTCTAAGGATATGCTGGCCTTATTATACAGCAATGAAATTTATATTATTTACAATAATTTTTAATTAATATTCACCCGAAGTTGAAAGAAAATCAGAGTTTTGATGATAATTAAGAATTCAGAAGTAGGCTGAAATACAATCGATGTCAGAAAATTAAAACTCTTTCTTCATATAATTTTTAAAACATATTTTCAAAAATACGTTTAGTGAAATATAATATTAGGTGCATTTCAAACAAAATTGTTCAAGTGGAATTCAATCGAATCAAACTGGCATTTAGTTTGTTATCATTATTACATTAGAACGCAGTTAAATTTTTGTTTTAATTTTATTTTTATGTATTATATTTGACATTTTTGGTTATGTGTCTGCTATTTTGGAAACCCTATGTTAAGAAACATCAGTGTACGCTAGGTAAATTTCAGTTATTTATGTTTAACTTACATTTTAGTTTCGTTCAGTCATATTTACGTATACTTTCCGTAAAAATAAATTGTTTTTTAATTTAATCCAAATAGGAAATTTTCCAGATTGATG
>JAQJVL010000821.1:0-52241 GCA_035578905.1 Stictocephala bisonia
CAGGTTTGCAGTATAAAGACTTAAGATTAGTTTTAAAGGATTTAAAACAAATGATTTTTTTTGTCTGCTGAGGTAATTTTTGATAAAATTTTAATCCTACATATTTATGGATCCCCATATACGGATATGCCAAATGCACTATGACTGTGTACTTAAGCAAAGTAGATTTTTCTTAATGTATCTATACTACAAAAATGTGACATCTGTCTAATGGCAAATATTCCTGAATTAATTTTCTTTTAGCAGTTTTCCAAAATGTGAGTCCTAACTTAAATTATCATCAATTCAAATCCCAAGGAAATTCGTATTATTTACTTGTAATAATAATGCAGATTCAACTATTACGTTTGGTTCTATTTTATTTCTATTTTGTTTTGTTATAAATGACATATAAGTTGTTTTATTTCAAATCCCAAGGAAATTCGTATTATTTACTTGTAATAATAATGCAGATTCAACTATTACGTTTGGTTCTATTTTATTTCTATTTTGTTTTGTTATAAATGACATATAAGTTGTTTTATTTACACTGAGTAATAACTCATTGTCTTTTAAAAACTGCAGGATTTGCCCTAGCTCAGTAAAAGACTCTAATTCATTTGTTGATTCTACTGAAATCTTTAAATTAGATTTATCTGCGTACACGCATAACTTGTTTTTACTAGAGTTAATTATACATTCAGGCATATCATTAATATAACACAAAAAGAGCAAAGGAATAAAATGGAACCTTGAAGAACCCCTCTATCTATTTTTAACAGTGATGAACTTATTTTATTAATATTACTATCCAAGTAGGACCAAGTGAAGTAAACAGTGTCTAAATGTTATCCTGGTAAAGTGTGATTTAGGGGAAGGACAAATCAGTTTTGGGATAAGTATTGTTTTTGTGATTGAAGTATAAGGTTTAATTAATGATAGGAACAGATATTTGTAACAATCAAGTGAACAGTTAATTATAATATAGCTACTGAATAATGGTACCGTACTCACTTGCACACAGTGAAAACACATGTTTTGTAATATAATGAAACATTACAGTTTTGTATAAAAACCAAAATTTTGCATTAACCTGAACTGTAAAGGTTCAGTTAAGTAGTGCAACAGAGGTGCACTACTTAACTGAGCAGTCTACTAGCACTAAACATAAACCTGTTTGTTTGGCTGTTTGAACAGGCAGAGAAACAGCAACAGGCCCAGTTGGTGAACTATGTGACTCATTGTTACAAGTTGATTTGGTTTACCACTTATCCAGCAATAATAATAACACTCTGCCAATAATGTTACTTAAAATAAAATAAGTAAAAATATATTTAACTGTCTACTATTGACAAGTTAAGAAACTAAACAAAATTTTAATTAAAAACTGACATTTATACTAATAGGCTATAAATAGTCATATGGTTTTATATTTAAGCTTTTGAAGCATGGTTCTCACAACAAACACTGCTGGTCCAAAATCATAAAACAAGGTCTTACACTCGCTCAAAAGAGTGATAGATTCATATAATAGAGCTATTGATTGGTTTTCATCCAACAGACTACAACTGCAACAGAGAAAAGACACAGGAAATTATTTTAAGCCTATCAAAAAATGAACATGCTAATTCTGTTAAATTACTAGGTTTTCATTTAGACAATAAGTTGAATTGACAAACACACACTGATACAATTTGTAAAAAAATAAGTTGTGTAAATTATTTGATTTGGAAACCTAGAAACACTTTGGATGATAATTATTTAAGAACAGTGTATTTTAGTTTTTTCAATCACACATTTCTTTTAGATTGTTAATATGGGGCCACTCTTGTCATGTACATGACATTTTATTACCACAAAAAAAGTTATTAGAACCTTGTGTAGAGCTGGTCCTTTGGATCCCTTTCAACCTCTTTTCAAAACATTAAAAATTCTCACTGTTTATAACATGTACATATTCCAAGTATTACTCTACACTAAAGCTAGTTTGAAAAGTTTAAATATTAGACAAGATATCCATAATCAAAATATCCGCTACAACAATATGATTGACATTCCAAAGCATAGGAATGCAGTTAAGCAAGTAAACTCAACAAACTTTTTAGGGTTAAAAATTTGCCAGTTTCTAAATTGCGATGACCATGTAAAACAGGATATAAGTATAGTAAATTTGGGAATTTATGCCCTTCGACAAATGTCGATGATTACATCCCCCAGTTTTATGGAATCATCAAACATTAAAGTCTATCTACCATGCACATATTGAGTCTCACATTTATTTTGGCATAAGTCTATATGGTGCAACAACCAAAACAAATATGGATAAACTTCTTAAATTACAAAAGAAAGGAATAAGAGTAATATTAAATTTGAAAAAGGATGACTCTGTCAAAGAACATTTTAAAAATGTAGAACTTCTTACCATATACAGTATGTGTGTATATATATATATATATATATATATATATATATATATATATATATATGGAACAATCTTAGCTTTTAAGGGTAAGTAATACACACACCCATATAATATTAGACAGAAAAACACAGTAATTACAGAACATCATCGTTTGGAGCTGTACAAAAAAAACAAAATTATATAGGTAAAATATTTTTTAAATCTTTACAAAGCAATTTACAGAAGGAAATTAATTTTAGTGTATTTAAGTCTAAATTAAAAAAAATACTTAATAAGTCTCAGTCTTTATTTAATGGATGAGTTTCTTAACCATGGGTCACTGTATGAACATTGTTAGTTTGTGAGCTGTAGTACAATTCTTGTAACAAAACCAAACATTATATTTTGATATCACTGTGTGTTTATATATACTGTGGGCTGTATACCCTAAACAATGACACTATTCTGTACATATGTTTGTATACAAATGAATGAAGAATTATTTAATTGAATTGGATTACTTATATATATTACTTAAATATGATGCAATCCATTTATAAACTATTGCTTTAACTCCACAAATATGCTAATAACTACTTCATGATTGTCAATAGATTTAATAATAGATTCAACAAAATCTACAGCAGCTTTAGTGACTGATTTACCTTTACGAAACCAATGTTGAGAGTTGTCAAATAAATTGTATTGGTCAAAATATTCAACTAGCCGATTATACATTGTCTTTTCAAAAATTTTTGATATCACTGATAGTATTGAAATTTGACGATAATTGGATATTTCTGTTACCTCCCCTTTTTTATATAGGGGGATTACCTCTGCAGTTTTAAGCTGCTCAGGGAAAATTCCAGTAATCAAAGATGAGTTAATGAGATGTACTAAAGGTAGTAGAAGTGGTTTACCAACAAACTTATAAACTTTTATTGGTATTTCATCATGTCCACTTGACATCTTATTTTTCAAAGAATTTATCATTATTTTAATCTCATTCTCATCAACAGGCTTACATTTAGACAGCACATGAACACTTCCTCTTTCAGGAGACTCATTAGCTTGATTATAAGAACAATAAATGTTTTTAATTTTATGTTCTGCGCCTGTAAAATGGCTATTAAAAAGGTGAACTACATCCTTTGCGTTTGTAATTAGTTTATTGTCCATTTTAAATGTATATTAGTGAACAATTGACTATTTTTGTTTGACATTTCTTCATTAATTATCTTCCACAATATTTTATTGATATTAGAAACATTTATTTTCTGGTCAATATAATCTTTTTTGCCTCAGCAATTTTTATTTTAAGTTGTTTTTCCTTTCCGAGACCACCACTGACGAATTCTTATTTTTCATTTGTCTTGCATTTTTTTTTGTAAGTTTACAATTTCCCTTTTTTCACCCCTAATGTCCTCATTTATATAATTAGCCAACCTTTGTCGTCCTAATTGGAAAACTTAAGTCTAAGTAATATTTTAAATGAATATTAAAAACTTTATATTTTTCCTCCACTTTAGCTTGGAAAACATTTAACCACATTTATTTTTCTAGTATGTTGTAAAAGGTGGATTTCTCATCTGAAAAGTTCCTTCTATACATTTTTAAGTTCTCCTCAGACTTTATTAGTCTTCCAAAATTATGTAGTTCCAACATTTGACCATCGTGGTCGGATAATTCTAATCAAAGGTGATATTTTTTAATATTGTTGTTTCGTCTGTGGTAGTTTCGGAAAGGAAAAAACAACTTAAAATAAAAATTGCTGAGGCAAAAAAGATTATATTGACCAGAAAATAAATGTTTCTAATATCAATAAAATATTGTGGAAGATAATTAATGAAGAAATGTCAAACAAAAATAGTCAATTGTTCACTAATATACATTTAAAAATGGACAATAAACTAATTACAAACGCAAAGGATGTAGTTCACCTTTTTAATAGCCATTTTACAGGCGCAGAACATAAAATTAAAAACATTTATTGTTCTTATAATCAAGCTAATGAGTCTCCTGAAAGAGGAAGTGTTCATGTGCTGTCTAAATGTAAGCCTGTTGATGAGAATGAGATTAAAATAATGATAAATTCTTTGAAAAATAAGATGTCAAGTGGACATGATGAAATACCAATAAAAGTTTATAAGTTTGTTGGTAAACCACTTCTACTACCTTTAGTACATCTCATTAACTCATCTTTGATTACTGGAATTTTCCCTGAGCAGCTTAAAACTGCAGATGTAATCCCCCTATATAAAAAAGGGGAGGTAACAGAAATATCCAATTATCGTCAAATTTCAATACTATCAGTGATATCAAAAATTTTTGAAAAGACAATGTATAATCGGCTAGTTGAATATTTTGACCAATACAATTTGTTTGACAACTCTCAACATTGGTTTCGTAAAGGTAAATCAGTCACTAAAGCTGCTGATTTACCTTTACATAAAATGTCATGTACATGACAAGAGTGGCCCCATATTAACAATCTAAAAGAAATGTGTGATTGAAAAAACTAAAATACACTGTTCTTAAATAATTATCATCCAAAGTGTTTCTAGGTTTCCAAATCAAATAATTTACACAACTTATTTTTTTACAAATTGTATCAGTGTGTGTTTGCCAATTCAACTTATTGTCTAAATGAAAACCTAGTAATTTAACAGAATTAGCATGTTCATTTTTTGATAGGCTTAAAATAATTTCCTGTGTCTTTTCTCTGTTGCAGTTGTAGTCTGTTGGATGAAAACCAATCAATAGCTCTATTATATGAATCTATCATTAATGTATTGAGAACTTCTAAGTTGTTGTGTGAAGCCAGTAGAGTTACATCATCTGCATAAATATTAGATTGGGTGTTAAGGCATAATGGCAGATCATTTATCATGACTGTAAATAAGAAAGGCCCCAGGACAGAGCCCTGTGGAACCCCCAGACCAACACATAATACTTTTGAATTTTGCCCTCTTACTCAAGTAGGATTTGACTATGTTGATTGATTCCCTGTCCACTCCATAAAACTTTAGTTTGTCCACAAGTATGTCATAGGGAACACAATCAAACGCCTTACTTAAGTCACATAGCACAAGAGAAACAGATTATTTTTCTTCAAATGCTTTAAGGGTTGTATCTACTAAATTTATAAGTGCTGATGTTGTTGAATGACCTTCCCATTGTCTTAATTATATGTGTCATACAAGGTGTTACCAAGTGTATTTTGCTTTCGGGACTTATTATTTTAGCCATCAATAAATCAAAATAGCTTGTTATAAACTCATCTGCTAAGAAAGTAGGTGTCATGATCTAGTGTGAGTCTGTTTGAGATATCTACATTTTTATCTCTTAATTCTTTAATATTTTCTTGAAGTTTTTGTGTTGTAAAAACTTCATTCTCAATATTTGTCTTCTCTTTACTAATTTTATCAACCTTACCTTATAGATTTTTATTTTGAATTTTTTGTTTGATTTTTGCAGTGCTATCTTTATCTTTATTTAATGGAGATTTATAATTGCCACACACTTCTTTTGAGCGGGTGTAAGACCTTGTTTTATGATTTTGGACTAGCAGTGTTTGTTGTGAGAACCATGCTTCAAAAGCTTAAATATAAAACCATATGACTCTTTATAGCCTATTAGTATAAATGTCAGTTTTTAATTAAAATTTTGTTTAGTTTCTTAACTTGTCAATAGTAGACAGTTAAATATATTTTTACTTATTTTATTTTAAGTAACATTATTGGCAGTGTTATTATTATTGCTGGATAAGTGGTAAACCAAATCAACTTGTAACAATGAGTCACATAGTTCACCAACTGGGCCTGTTGCTGTTTCTCTGCCTGTTCAAACAGCCAAACGAACAGGTTTATGTTTAGTGCTAGTAGACTGCTCAGTTAAGTAGTGCACCTCTGTGATGGCTTTTAGTTATGTTATTTCAGTTCTTATCTTAAGTAATATTCACTGTTTTTACTTTACAGTTCAGGTTAATGCAAAATTTTGGTTTTTACACAAAACTGTAATGTTTCATTATATTACAAAACATGTGTTTTCACTGTGTGCAAGTGAGTACGGTACCATTATTCAGTAGCTATATTATAATTAACTGTTCACTTGATTGTTACAAATATCTGTTCCTATCATTAATTAAACCTTATACTTCAATCACAAAAACAATACTTATCCCAAAACTGATTTGTCCTTCCCCTAAATCACACTTTACCAGGATAACATTTAGACACTTTTTACTTCACTTGGTCCTGCTTGGATAGTAATATTAATAAAATAAGTTCATCACTGTTAAAAATAGATAGAGGGGTTCTTCAAGGTTCCATTTTATTCCTTTGCTCTTTTTGTGTTATATTAATGATATGCCTGAATGTATAATTAACTCTAGTAAAAACAAGTTATGCGTGTACGCAGATGAATCTAATTTAAAGATTTCAGTAGAATCAACAAATGAATTAGAGTCTTTTACTGGGCTAGGGCAAATCCAGCAGTTTTTAAAAGACAATGAGTTATTACTCAGTGTAAATAAAACAACTTATATGTCATTTATAACAAAACAAAATAGAAATAAAATAGAACCAAACGTAATAGTTGAATCTGCATTATTATTACAAGTAAATAATACGAATTTCCTTGGGATTTGAATTGATGATAATTTAAGTTAGGACTCACATTTTGGAAAACTGCTAAAAAAAAATTAATTCAGGAATATTTGCCATTAGACAGATGTCACATTTTTGTAGTATAGATACATTAAGAAAAATCTACTTTGCTTAAGTACACAGTCATAGTGCATTTGGCATATCCGTATATGGGGGATCCACAGCGGAAAATCTTTACAAAATACTAATTCTAAAAAAGAAAGTAATTCGAGTAATATTAGGTTTAATGAGTGTTGAATCAGTAAAAGAACAATTCAAGCAGCTCAACATTCTTACTATTTATGGACAATATATTTTTGATACAATTATTTTAGTTAAGCAAGAACGTTTTAAAACTTTGACTACTGAAACCCATGGATATAACACAAGGTATAAAAAAGAAATTATTATAAATCACCACAATTTAGAATTTTATAAGAAAACCCCTAAATATGTAGGATTAAAATTTTATCAAAAATTACCTCAGCAGACAAAAAAAATCATTTGTTTTAAATCCTTTAAAACTAATCTTAAGTCTTTTATAACTGACAAAGCACTGTACTCTGTTAACGAATATTTGGAGAACTAGTTTCAGTGTTGCCTTTATGTTTATGTTAAGTTTGTTTTATATAGGCTAAGTTCAAAAATTGGTGACACTATTCAATGTATGTTGTGTGCATTTCATGAATAAAGAGTTATTGATTGATTGATTAATATGTAGTTGATAGTTTTACTGTATAAAAGAGTTACATAATGGGAAATTACATTTAATATTGAACGCATAAAGTTAATATATTAGGACACATTTTACGTGTAATAAAGAGAGTGTTCCTGTATATTGAGGTTGAGCTGTTGGCTGATGATGCTAATCACAAACTAACTAGCATGTCTGTAATGGTAGACTCAAACCATCGGAAATATGGGATTTGAGCAGGTTTCTCCCCATTTTCTATTAAAACTGCATGTTAGGAATTCCAAAGTACTGTCCCGAAAAGCCTTCTTAACTATCAGAAGCATTCTCATTCTTGAAAATTATTCTGGTTCATTGTTTGATCTTGAATGTTTATACACTGCATATTCAAAAAGATACTTGTAAGGTTGCATATTCAAAAAGATACTCTCTCTCTCTCCAGCCTGCCTGCCCCTGCCAGCTGGAGTTTCATCGTAGGGCAAAGCAAGTGGCCTTCCGTCAAAGAGGTAGCATCAAAGAGTTGTCTTTGAAAAACATGGAGGCGGTTTGGGAATCCGGGAACGCTGTGGTTTGCCTCGCGGATAGGGTGAGAATGAAAGTTGTATATAAGGTGTGTGTTTGCTGTGTGAAAAAAAACAATAAAAACATGCTGTGTGAAAAAAGCAGCCTCGCCACGTGGAAAGCAGTGTTTCAAAATTGTCAGAAACTGGTTGAAGAACCATGGGCATATGCACCGGGCCTGCGACTGTGCTAGGCGGGCTTCAGGGGTGTTCGAGGAGGTTTGATCTTTGGGTCTAGGCCAGTGGACGGCACCGGAGCAATTGGCAAAGCTCCCATGAACTGGGGAACTGAAAATCCTAAATATGAAAAAATTATCTATAAGATTTTTCAGGTCTTGGCTGAAGACATATTTTAAGTGGACTTGGTGCATTCGTTAATTGTTAATCATTGGCTAGTTGGCTTATTCATATTTATCATTGGTTTGTCATTTAAATCGTTGCTAGTTGGCTTGTTATATTTATCGTTGGCCAGATGGTTAATTTTTTTCATCAATCTTTAACAATGGCAGAGAAGTCGAAGACGGTGCAAGGGATGAGTAGAGAAGAGGAAGACAGGATAGCGGCAGAGAAGGTGTTTCTGGAGAAGCACGAGAGGGAAAGGAAATTGAGCTCAGGGAGAATTGGAATAGTGGCTGCTGCAATGCAAGGTACTAGTAAGACACCCTCGGCTTCAAGTAAGTTACTGATTTTGAGTCGGAGCAAGACAGTAAGAAGCGGGCAAGACCTAAGGATAGCCCACCAGAAGGAGGAAAAAAGAAGAGGACCCGGTCAAAGGCAGAAGAGGAATTTCAATGCTAGATCAAGGCTGTGGTGGAGTGACAGAATAGACAGAAGAGGAGAAAAGGTTGGAGAGATTGTGTTTAACTGGGACTTAGCGATACTAAACCAGAGAAGTAGATGTACTACGTTTGAGAACACTCAAGGTGGATCTTCAAACATCGATGTATAAGCACCAGAGATGTAGCATCGAGGATAGCTAATTGGGAAGTCGTGGAAAAATGCTTAGGCGATCACCGCCTGATAAAATTTGAGGTTAAGAACAGAGTGCAAGCAAGAATAGGCAGTAACAAGACGAGAGAAGGATCATGGAACCCGAGAAAAATGGATTGAAGGAATTTTGGCAGAGTTTTAGTCGAAGAACTGAAAAGGCTAAACTGGGACCGAGCAGACGTAGATAAGTGTGCGGAAGAAATCCAAGGAGTGATTCAGAGGGTAATAGAGAGAGCGGTGCCTAGATCTAGGAAAGGCCAGAGGAAAGTACCATGGTGAACTGAGACTATTGGAGAAATGAGATCAAAGCTGAGAAGATGTAGGCAAAGGTGGCTGAGAACGCATGGCAAAGGCTCCTGGATGAAGATGGAGAAGGTGATCCCTGGGGAAAGGCCTACAAGATTATCATCGACAGGATGAAGAAGGAAACTACACTGGTGAGGCTGAGAAAGGCAGATGGAAGTTACACGGTGATAGTGGAAGAGACCTTGAAGACAATGATAGAAGAACTGTTGCCTGATTACAACGTGGAGGAGGACACAGTTGAGCTAGGAGTACTGAGGACAGAGATGGAATTGGAGTCTGGAGGTGCTGAAGAGGTGAACTTCACAGAGGCTGAGTTGGACAAGGTGTTGAAGCAGATGAAGAATGGAAAGGCACCTTGGATACGACGGGGTCAAGATCAAGATTGTGAAGAGGATATATGGAAGAATAAGAGGTCAAATCAAATCCAATCAAAATCAAATCAAAATATTTATTGTTGATTAACAATGTAACATTGCATGACAACAGTAAAAAAAAATATAATGTTTCAAAAATTACAAACAGTCATATAATCTAAAATTTTTCCTTATCAGCTTGGAAGGCACTTATAGAGTAGTACTCCTTAGTTAACAGAAATTCTGTTAACATTTTTCTAAACATTTTTAGTGAGTATTGAGCCCTAAGACTACTTTTTTTTACCGCAAAACAAATATTTTTACCGCAGATGCTGAAATTTGTTTTTCAAAAAATGTAGTACTGTGTTTTGGAGTTGGTATTTTGTTGAAATTTCTCAATGTATAATAAGAATCTGTTTTATGCGCGTGAAGTTGGATGTTTTGTTTAAAAAAGTACGACACTTCTAGGATGTACAGACTAGGGAAAGTTAACAGGTTTGCTAAAGTAAACATGCCTCTGCAGGATTGGGATTTTTTAAAACCCAGAATAACCCTTAAGGCCCTCTTCTGCAAACGAAAGCCCCGCTTAGTACCAGTGGATTCTGCACCCCATATTGGAAGGCTGTATATCATATGAGGATAAATACAACCATAGTAAGCCACTAATTGTATATGTCTGTTAGCATAATAAGAGAGTCTACGAAGAACAAAAATACCACTACTTATTTTCCTACATACCTTATCAATGTGATGGTGATACTTTAGGTTATAATCAGTTAACAGACCCAAAAAGTTAGTAAATTCAGAAGATTGTATTTCAGAATCACCTATAAATATATGAGAATTTACTTTATTGTCATTACTTTTGCGTCGTTTTAGGTGAAAGTCAATAAATTTTGGTTTGGCACTGTTAACAAAGAGACAATTATCATCCAACCATTGCAAAAGGGCACTGCATTGAATAAATGTTTCGACTTCAAGATGTTCTAATGGGAAAGATTGAATGAGGTGTCATCAGCAAATAGACAAATATTTCCGCCTCTTATGCTATGGGATATGTCATTTATATATAATAAGAACAAAATAGGTCCCAATACTGAACCTTGGGGACACCTGTTTCACACTTGTCATAGAAGACACCCTATTAACCAGACATCCCATAATCATCCAGAAAAGGAATCTTAACAGCCTGGCTTCGGCAGATAAGATAAGTCGATAACCACTGATATGCCAGACCTCTTATACCAAGTTGTTGTAGTTTGTGCAATAGCATGTCATGGTTTACCATGTCAAATGCCTTATTCAGGTCCAAAAATATACCAAAAGTGTGCTCCTGTTTATCCAGAGCTTCGACCACATTAGAAACAAAGCTGAACATGGCATCCAGAGTAGACAAATTTTTCCTGAATCCAAACTGGTTCGCAGACAGTACATTGTTGATAGCAAGAAATGACAACAGCCTATTCAAAAAAAGTTTCTCCAATACTTTGGAAAAAGTAGACAGGATAGAAATAGGCCTGTAGTTCTGAACATCTAAGGGATCACCCTTTTTCAGCAATGGTTTTATTACAGCCCTCTTGAAAGCGGATGGAAATTTGCCCTCTTCAAAAGACGAATTAACAATATGGGTTAAGGGAACAGCAAGCTGTTCAGCAATATCTTTCAAGAGGCTAGAGGATATTTCATCTTCCCCTGCAGAATGGCTAAGCTTTAGAGATTTTATTGCCAATATAACCTCACGTTCATCAGTACTCTTGAAATTTGTCCTGTTGGTCACCTGTTAGGTTTGCACAACAGGATGCTAACGGAAGGAGTCTTCCCATTAGCATGGAAGAAAGGAATAGTGAAAGTGTTTCTGAAGAACAAGGACAAGGATCCAAGTCTAGTGAAGTCGTATAGACCAGTGACCCTGTTGTCTGTGTTAGGGAAGATAGGAGAGAAGCTGTTGGTCAGAAGAATGAGAAGATGGCTTGAAGAACAGGAATTACTGAGCGACAGACAGTACGGATTCAGAGAGGGAAGAGGAACTGTGGACGCACTAATAAAGGTAAAGAAAGATGTGGAAGATAAGGAAGAGAAGTATGTGCTAGCGGTTTCATTGGACATCTTGGGGTGTTTGATTCTGTATGATGGCCCGAGATTTTGAAGATGTTGAGAACATGGAACTGCCCAATAAATGTATACAGAGTAATTAGAGACTACTTCACAAGCAGGGACGTCGTGCTGAGAGTAGGAAATGGAGATGCCGGAAAGAGAATGACAAGAGGATGCCCACAAGGATCAGTAATAGGACCACTCCTGTGGAACATGATGTTTAACAGCCTTTTGAGGATGGATCTAGGAGAAGGTGTGATGATCATGATTATTTACTTTAGTCAAATAATGATTAGAATGTGTACTAACTTCTTTTTTGAATTTGTAGTATATGTACAAACTACTACTATTATAAAAATTTTCACTTTAGCAAGTCATAGTCATGTTACTTTTTATGTAAATGCTGAAACCTATAATTTCAAATGATGCAAAGTAAATCGGATTCATTACCAAAAAAGGATAGTTGTAAGGAAAATCAAAGTAATAATAAAAATCGCAAAAATGGGTTAAGAATTGCCCATGTAAATGTTGAAAATATTTTAGTTCATTAGGAAACATTTCCAGATAATTTTAATGATGGATCATTTGATGTTATTGTGGTATCAGAAACAGATTACTCTTTCATGGTCAGAACAAGTTAATTATGTTTGTAAAAGGGTGTATCAATGTATTTATCAATTTAAGAGATTATGTTTTAAACCTTTGTTAGATATAAGAAAGTTGTTAGTAGTTACAATGATATTTCCCCTGTTTGATTACGTAAATGCAGCCTTTTGCGATTTAAGTTTAACATTGATTAGTGAGTTACAAAAGGCACAAAATGCCTGTATTCGATATATTTTTAATTTAATTTTTTATGATCATTGTACTCTGTATTATAAACAATTAAGTTGGTTAAAAATAAAGGAAAGAATTGATTACAGCGTTTTATCGACTTTCATATAAACAGCCACATTATTTGTTTGAAAAATATGTTACCTTACATAATGTTCATTTGAGAGAAACTCATTTTTGTGATAATATTTTACAATTCCCAATTCATAGAACAATTACTTATAGCAATTCTTTTCATATTAAATCTATAAGATTGATGAATAATTTAGACAATAATATTAAGCAGTCCGAGAGCCAAAGTATATTTCATAATAAATTAAAACGTAAACTTTTATCTTTATATGATTGAATATTTTGATATAGTATTATAATAATTGGCAATTCATAGTGTCATTAATAATATAAAAGTAGTGTATATTTAATGTATAATCATTTTACTTAGCAATTAGTAGTTTGTATTTACTTTGATGTTTTTGAAGGAATTTTGAAAGCTATGTATCGGATATGTTGTTTTTGAATATGTACCAGTTATAATGAAGCAAATAATATTCATAATGAATAAAGTTTTAAACTAACATACTGTAGAATAATGTAAAATTAAGGTAGAATTTCAGGTATTTTTATGTATTTTAGTTATTACGATGTATTTTATTATTAGGTTATTCTAGTTAATAAAACTACAATATTGTAAGCCACAATTCAAATTATTGTAAAAATGGATTGTATATTGATTTTTATCCTGTCCCAGTGGAAGAGTGGGCCATTGGCTTTACTGGGGCAGGTTAAATAAAAAAAATTGTCACTCACTCTGTTAAAGAAAAACATTTTCAAAATACTTAATTTAATATTTCTTATTTATGCTATATCAAATAAAATAGTTTTCTTCTTTGTTTGTTAATTTAATTAATTCTGAATATTTTTCATTTATAACTTCATAATCGATTGTTTGAATATTATATATCATAATTATTTAGTAAGATACATTTTCTATCAATTAGCATAGAGCTAGATGGTTTGTATGCACACTGCAGCAATGTGTATTTGCGCTTGTGAAAAAATAAATTGACAATTGAAATTGAAATAATTAGTTGTGCCCCAGGTTGGCTACTCTCAAATGGCAGCATGAACATTTGCTTGAAACCGCTTTTTCAGTGTTTTTACTTTATATAAAAGAAGCGTGACTAGAATTCTACAAATTAAATTTGACCAACCTCTTCACTTTCTTTCATTTTTTATTTATAAATACCATGGAAATTGATGAAATAATCACGAAGCCTCTACAGATGCTGAAATGGCAACGGCTTTCCAAACCGCGACTGAGAGCAGCTGAGAGACGCTCTCACTGGCTCTCTGTGCGAGTGCGGCTTGGTGCAGAACAAAAGAAAGAGCGGAGAGGAAGAGAGGGGATTATCCTTAGCCTATACGACTTAGCTCAGTACAGTTACTTCCAAAAACTTTTCTCTTACACATACTGATGAAATTTTTTGGTAAATAGAACTGAGCAATTTAAATGTAAATTAAACTGAGGTTTTTTTAATTAAATGAAATACTGTTTATATTGTATTTTTTTTGCGTAAAATCGAATGCTGTTATCAGTTTTTAAATTAGAAAAAAATTATTGATAGATTGTTTATTGAAAAAGTCACTTTTTACTTTTTTAAATTTTTAGGCATGTTTTTGTACTGTAACCACTACTTTTTTAGTTTATCACAAAGTAGATGCTTAAAAGAAAAAAAATGAGACCTCCCAGAAGTCTGTACAATGATTTTCTTAAGGAGAAATTTTTTTGAAATAAGGGTTCTTTTTCGAAAAAAGTGAATATCTCAAAAACATTGTGGTTATTTGGAATATAATGAAGTTGATTTGCAGAAAGTTTCATAAAAATCCAAGTACTTTTGCAGAAAATAAAAAAACGAAAAAATGAATTTTGGTTTTTCTCGGTGATTTTGAGGTTATGTTGAAAAAATGCTAAATATAAAAGTTGTAGGTTTTTTTGTTATCTACAACTTTTGAATTCAATATTTTTCGATAGGCCATCAACTATCTTTGGAAATCGTGAAAAACGTGGAAATTGCATTTTTCACCCCTTTTCATCCCCTAGAATCATTTCTATAGCTCTGCTGCTAGGCTCTATATTTTTTATACGTTTACTAAATGCCCTTCCACAATATTTAATCATAAAACTGTGGGTTACAATTAATTTACAATCAATTTTTTTGTAGGTATCTCGCCTGGTCCTTTATACTGCTAAAATGTAAAAGCAATTAATTATTAATTTAAACATTTAGTTTAATTACAAAATATATTTCTTGTATAAATATAAACTTGACATCTTACCTTTATTTCAATAAACATTTTTATCATTTGTTTGGACTCTTGAACTAAAGAGTAAAAATGAATAAAATAATTGCTGGTACTATTGGTGATTTTATTCCATCGTTTGGAATTATTTTCTCAATTTCCCAATGTGTAACGTAAGATGTTTCATTTCTAGAAATCAATCTGACTGTCATAAAAAGTTGCAAATAAATTATCTTTATCAAAGTGTTTACATCATAATGTTACTTTTTGCACTAATTTTTGCCAAGAATATACTTTTTACAATAACAGTACTTTTTGCATAACAAAACACTTCTAACAATTGAGATTTAAAGTATATGAACTAGTTTGATTGCTTCAGCATCTTTATATTACCTGTTACATAGGGCTTAAACTGAACCCCTTCATTCAGCCTCAGACTCCTGATCAAATCATCAGGGCCTAAGTTGAAATAAGGTTCCATAAACGTGTGCTCTATCAGATCATCAACACTAGCTCGAAATAATCTTTGACTTATCAGGCAAAGTTGAACAAAGCACTGAAATTCTTTTGTATAACATTTCTGTTTATACGCATTGTCCATTTTTGCAGCTTCCTGATAAGCACCAATCATATCTTCTTCTGTATTTAAAAACAAAAATAAAAATAAGTAATTAAAATTGAAATTAAGAAACAAGTACAAGGTGTTTCAAAAAGAATTACCCGATTTTAAATAGATATATTTATTAGAAACAAGGGCTTTAACCAAACATATTGGACATTAAAATACTCACAAAAGAATGAAGTTTACGAAAATGTATGATGAAGTTTACGAAATGTTAAATATATGATAGTAAACAATTTATTTTTCAAATCAAAAATGACTATAACATAAATACATTTAGTTGGTTTGGAAAATGACTGGCCAATTTCTCCAGTAGTATGGCCAGTTTTTTAGTTATGTACATACATAACACATTATAAACTTATACTATGGGACACTCCTGCACGCTTAACGTGCCAACCCCGACTCTCGCTGCACTCGATAAAACTCGGCTGTTTTAATTGACTACAAATAATAGAAGATTATATAACATAAAATCACAATATTAAACTTATTTACAGTATCTCACTCACACTATTTGCGTTGCTACCTATTTATTAGTATACATACTCAATGGTATTACTAAGCCTATTTTAAATGTGTTCATTTCATTTGTTTTTGTTTAGCAGCTGAAGATTAAATTCTTTATGCATCAATAGGATAATGTCCAACAATACAAAATAAACATGTTTATTTATTTAAAAAACAGCTGATATTAATTTACTAAAATAAACCCAATGTTATTCTTATGGCAAAAAGGAAATGTTGAAGGGTTGTTTGTACCCCTTAGGAACGGAATTTCAAAAAATCCCTTCTTAGTGGGTCCCTTCGATAGTTTAAAAAAAATTTTTTTATTACATTTATTGTACATAAAATTTGTACTTGTTACAGAGTAACTCAAACTGGTGCATAGTCAGTGGTAATATTATTATTATAACTATTTCAATATTATCATTACTTAAAATTGATTATCATTATCATTACTTTAAATCATTATCTTTATCATTACTTTATCATTATCATATATTATCATTACTTAAAAGACTCTCTCTTTGATAGGGCCCGAGCCATATGCTCAGACAAAACTAAACTAGACAATGAACTAAACAATGTTTCCAAAGATCTAATAAACAATGGCTACCCTCAGTCTCTCATAAACAAATGCAAACAAATAAGAAAACGCAAACAAACACCCACTGACACAGAAAAGCCGAAAGCATACATGTCCATTCCATTTACGCCTAACCTTTCAGAAAAAATCAGACGCATAGCTAGGGAATACAAAATCAGAACATCATTCAACACACAAAACACATTAAGACAGTCTTTAACTAAAACTAAACCAAAGAATGAGGAGCAATCCTCCAAAAATGTAGTTTATTGCATTACTTGTGAATGCAATGAAAAGTACATAGGGGAAACAAAGAGACCACTGGAAGTTAGGCTAAAAGAACACAAAAATAACATTAAAAAAGGAAACACTACACATTCTAAATTAGCTGAACATGCCTGGAACAATGAGCACAGATTTAACTGGGATAACACTAAAATACTTCACAGGGAACCACATTTTTTTAAACGTAAATTCATCGAAGGTGCCTTTATGAAACTAAATAATGAACAAGTAATCAGTCAAAGTAGCATAGAAGTTAGACCCATGTGGGTTCCTTTACTTAAAAACACACTTGATAAAAAGTTCAATACACTCATGACATCATCTAACCAGAATCCTACACCACCTGCACCTATAACAATTAAACATCCCATGAGTCTCCGTCCCCGTACCTGAGTCACCGCATTTTTGGCGATCTCGGAGCGTACGTCCCTGACCTCGTCAGTCTGTGTATGGTTGTTGTGAAGTGTAGTGTGTATGTTTGTCTAGTCCCCGTGTTTTATCACCTTGGAGGGAACTTCGTAGACACTGCATTTGGATTGCATAATCCTCACTTCGTACCTGGGACGTCTAGACGCCATCGTCACTGCGGGTCGTAAGACTTCATCATTTTTGTAATATTTGATTATGGTATTGTTTTATTCCTAATAATTGTTGTCTTTTCAGGTTAAAATGTAATTTTAATAGTAGTCTCAGTCCTTCCGAGTCATATATATATATATATATATAATTTTGTGTGCGTGTTGAAGGTTATTTTTAATTAATTGTGTTTTTCAGGTACCATATATTTATGATTAGTTAATGTAATCTTATTTCAGTCTGATTTGAATATTAATTTTATTGTGTTTTACATTTTTCGTTGATATCGTGACCTTGACAGTGCCTAATTGGCTATATTAATTTAACCCTGTTAATATTTTTTATATTTAGTAGAAGTTCATTTTGTTGTACTCCATTCTAGGATCTAGGTTATAATGTAGATAATTATTAAAGTAGATAAGTTTATTAGTTTAAGAACGTAGTTTTATAACATGTTTCTGTAGATGTAATTTAGTTTTAAGCACTTGAAAAAGGTTTGGGTTTTACCAAATCGAAACGTCGTGATTGTTATTTTTCACGTAATTATGGCAAATGTCCAACTACCTTTGTCTCCCTCAACTTAAAAGTGAATATAAATATACATACCGTACATTATGTCATAAAGTTAATAATGGAGAAAGTAAAATGACACACAATCAACATATAAATATCTTAAAACAAGACAATGAAACGCATCATAGTATTAAATTACCTAACATTTAACATTAAAACGTTCAAAAGAGCAACATCAAGCACATTCAAGAAAACAAAAATGTTCCACAGAGTTTAGTTAAAATCTTTATCTTCTAACATTTCCTTTATACTATAATAAGCCTTTTCCATCAAAATGTCTTAATAAATTGCTGAATTGAATATTGGTAAATTGCTTAGTTGATTGATTTATTTTATTATATATCTTTATTCCCATATAAAGAGGGCTTTTTTCAAATTTGACTAAATTGTGAACTGGGTAACTCAAAATTCCTTTATTTCTTGTATTGTATCCATGGTTAATTTTAAATTGACTGAACATTTCTGGATTTTTGTGGAAAAATTTCAAAACTTCTAAAATGTACAAACAGGGTAGGGATACAATTTTACTTTGAGGGAATAAAGGACGACAGCTAGATCTGTAATTACTACAAGTTAATACTCTAATAAATTTTTTTGTGCTATAAATACCTTATCAAAGTCAGATGAGGAACCCCATAATATAATACCGTATTAGAGAATAGATTGTATGTATGAATAATAAACTATCCTACATGTTTCCCTTGAAACTGAATTTACTAAAACTCTCAAAACAAATTTAAATGAGCTTAATTTACTAACCAGACCCTAAATGTGGGTTTTCCAGTTCAAGTTCTTATCAATTATGACACCTAAAAATTTATGAGAATCTACAATATTGAATTTTTGTAAATAAATGTCATTATTTAAACTATTCCTACTTTTAAAATTTATTATATTAGTTTTTGTTTTGTTAAAAGAGCAACCCATTTAAGATAAACCAATTATTTAAGTTATCAATGGAAGTATTCAATAAATTTTCTAAATTCAAAGCTGTATTTGCTTTTAGTAAGACATTTGTATCGTCTGCAAACAGTGTATACATGTTTGGCAAATCTCTAGGCAAATTGTTTATATAAATTAAAAGCTGTTTGAAATAGTAAAGGTAACTTACTTTAAAATTTCGTGTAAATCCATTTGGAGGTTTTTTAATATTTCGTGATGAGTGAGTCAGTCAGTCAGTGAGTAGTATTTGGCTTTCATATATATAGATTTAAGTCTAGCATTAGAATATCAAATAATAAAAAAATCTTATTGTGAAACAGGTATCAAATAGTTCAATTTACTTTTAAAACAAAAAAGGAATATTGATTTATAACCAAAAATAGAGTAATTATACAATGCAATATTGATAAGAAGCTTTAAATACTTGATATAATATGAATAATTATTTTAATAATGCAAAGGGTTAATTCTATTATTAATGTAACTATATAACAGACTAGTGTTCCCGTTGTGACCTTACTCGCATAATTAATAATAACATTTTACAGGAATAAACAATCAGTTCTTTTATTTCAATTATATTGAATGTAGTTTGATTTTTAAAATAAGTTATGTACATTTTCCATTTTAGAGTCTTTAACTACAATAGAACTTCTTTGTATACAATGTTTGTTTGTTTTATTATGTCAAGCAAGTATAATAAAGTCCTTTGGGGGACTCACTCTCGAGCAAGCTATAAAAAGTTGCCCATGCGAGAAACAGTCTTCTCTTAGATCAACTCTTGCTGTTTTTAATGACTGTCCTTGAGATTTGTTTATTGTTGTTGTGAAACAGACTTTGATGGGAAAATGAAGTCTAATAATAAATTGGAATGGATAGTCACTTGGAATGAGAGGTATGCAAGGGATCACCACTGTCTCTCCTTGAGCACTGCCAGTAATTATTCTGGCCTCTAGTAAGTTTTCTCAAACACAGTACAAGTAAACGTCGCACAACACAAATTTATTACAATATAAGCACAAAATGCACAAATATTATGGTGATCGATTTCGGTGAACCACGCTCACCTTCCTCAGACCAGAGGGATTCACAAAAGAATCAATTTCTTTTCTTCCAATACCAGTGTACGTGTATGGGTGGGCGGATGGGCCAATACCAGTGTACGTGTATGGGTGGGCGGGTGGGCCAATACCAATGTACGTGTATGGGTGGGTGGTTGGTCCAATACCAATGTACATGTATGGGTGGGCCAATACCAGTGTACGTGTATGGGCGGACGGGTGGGCCAATACCAGTGTACGTGTATGGGTGGGCGGTTGGTCCAATACCAATGTACATGTATGGGTGGGCGGTTGGTCCAATACCAATGTACGTGTATGGGTGGGTGGGTGGGTTGACTAGTATCTCGTGTCTAGTGATCTCTGTTCTAGGGACAGTGGTCTTTTGTGAATCCCTCTGGTCTGAGGAAGGTGAGCGTGGTTCACCGAAATCGATCACCATAATATTTGTGCGTTTTGTGCTTATATTGTAATAAATTTGTGTTGTGTGACGTTTACTTGTACTGTATATGTACCAACACGTATTATGCTAATTAAAAAACTATTTGTTTTCTCAAAGTGCTGACGCTTGTAGTCTGGTGCCGTTGCACATTTTTGGTGGGAAGAGGTTTCTGAGCATCATCACTGGAGTGCCAATCTTTAGATATAATATATGTGGTGGAAATCCAGATGGGTTTAGAGTGTTAAGGAATTCAGTTGGATATTGTACTGGTTCATCTTATGGTAATAGTCTTATCAATTGACTTGTAGCTATGTGTAATAAAATATTGTTAATCTCAGCAGCTTTACCATTCTTTGGCAATAAAATGGCATGCTCACACAACCAGTCAATTGATTTATTTTTAATGTCAGCAATATCATAGTAAACTTTTGAAATTAATTCTTCCAGGCTGGTGACAACCATACCCAATTCTGGAGGAATTGTAACTTTGTCTCCTAGCCATAGGCGGCTCGAGGCTGAATGTTCTAGGAGGGCTTGCACACCAGGAGGTCTGGGGGAGTATGGAATATCCCCCAGTAAGAGGGGGGTCCGGAAATGTTGAAAAAATACAATGCAAAAATATGCATTTTAACGCTTTTTGGAACCAAATTTTCTATTTCCACACTATGCAAAATTATAGTTTGAGTATAAATTAATTTAATTTCAAGCATTAAATTTGTTCATTGTTTTACTTATCCATAAAACTACAAGTTATTTAGCTTTAGACCAAGAACAATCAATGCACTTTGTGAAACATTAGTTTTATGTATGATTTATCACTGTTTAGTTTCATCTTTCCATATTTGTTGAAATGCTCAAAATGAATGCTGTTTTGCATATTGGGTGAACACAGCTAAATTAAAGGTCAAACCTGACTATATTATTATAAATTTATCAATCAACATCCAGCAAACTCTTGGAGGGTTGGTAGGCCTGGGCCTGCTTGTTGACATTGTGGCTATTACGCTCCGCGGTTTTCATAAGTTTTGATAAAGTTTTATTGATTTGACGACCTATAGATTTGATAAACTAGCTTCATTGTTACTGAGTTATTGTTTAATGTCGTGATCAAGTCATACAAAGCTCGTGCTGTAAGTATTTGATGTGCTGTGACTAACTAACCTAATTATCGAGGTTAGCTCTACAGGACAGGACAAGGCCACGCTGTTGTAGCTACTGAGCGACATATCGCATAAACCACCTGAACTCTCCCGCACTTCTTGTCGCCGTAGATGATATGGATGAGTCACCGCCTCGTAAGATAACCCTCTAGAAGGACCGAGTTCAAATCTCAGTACCGGCACCAACTTTTTGTTTCTTCTTTTTGGTGATCGTTAATTTACTGATATTGAGTTAAATTTTATTAATATCCGTACAATATTTACTTGAACTGTTTTATTTGTCAATTTAAATATAAAATATATTAAATACTATTACAAGAATTGTTTTGTTGTTAATTTTATTGTTGATTTAAATTTCAAACATGAAAATAAATAGAATAAAAACTGCAAAGGGCAAAGATGGCATAGAAATAAATAATTTTAGATACAGAAAGGATAAGACACTAGCGACTGGGGAGTTAAGCTGGAGATGTACAAACAAGAACTGTTCTGCTTCCCTTAGGACAAATATTTCTATTACATCGATCAAGAAGAATTCCACAGCGCATAACCATGAACCTCCAGCCAATTTAACATCGAGCACATTATCATCTCCTTCCACCGCTTCACAATCGACTCCAACTCCAACATCGTTAACTCTGAAAACTCCTTCTCACTCAACTATAGATTCATTTTCTAACTCAACATCCTCCTTAGATAGCCAAACGCCTTCTTTAACGGAACTTCTATCTCCATATACCACTATAACTCCAATATCAACAACCTTTTCACAACCTGACCAGGAAAACCAACATTTGAGACAGAGGGTAGCTGAACTGATATACACTAAAGAAGCCCTTACTGAAAGATTAATAATGTTAGAGAAACGGCTAATTGAATTGGATGAAAATAAAACGTCTCAAATGACTTTTACCACAACAACTTCACAGACTGATCCCAATATTACTTTACACTCGGTGGATGGAATAAACGTTCTGAAATCAGATATGGCCGTACAAACTGAAACCCGCAAAGAAGATTTTGTAAATATTAAATGTAATAATAAAACCGTCATTACTGGGATCTCAGATAAAATACATGTTCTAAACGCTGACATGGGAGACATGATAGATGGATTGAGGAATAATGACTCCATCGCCTTCGCTCATACCATCTCGGGTGACTTTCGCCATAAGAGGCACATGACAGCCGGCGTCGCTGTTACTTTCCAGGTCAAAATTGGTAAACCTCGAATAGAAGATTGCTTGACGAAACATCTAGCTTTCCAATTAGTACCAGAAGGGGCAGCTATCTACAGTTTAGTTACCAAGTCAGATTACTTTGGAAAACCAACTGAGAGCGACTATAATTTGGCGTTTAAAGATCTCATAAAGGACTTCCAAAAAAGAAAATTAAAGACTCTCGTATGCTCCCCCATGGGGTGTGTGCGAGATCTTATTTATTTGAACCATTTTGCAAAAAACATTGTTGAGTTTCAACGGGCGACCGGAGCTTCTGTCCTTGTGATAACTTGCGAGCAGAGAGCTAAACGAAAACTTTACCACGGCCTTCCTCACGCAGAATTCGTGAAGAGGCTACGTCATGAGATCCGGATAGCTCAATTACCAAAACAACCACAAAATGCAAATGATAGGAGGCGAGTGAATACATCTAAAACGCAAACAGAATGGTTTAAACTCCATGACGATCATATTAAAATATATTTAGATCGCCTTTCAGTCCCAGAAGATGTGATTTTGCTGGACCCCACAGTTAGCCACCTTTTAAAAAACAGTGGCAGCCCAGCAGACGTGTTACAGCTGAGGAGGGAACTTGACATTGGCTCTCATAAGTATGTCCTGGCTGTTGTAAATGACCGAGCGGACGACAACCAGGAAGGAGGAGGTCACTGGTCACTGCTGGTTTACACTCGGGAGACGAACACCTACTTCCACCTTGACAGCCTAGCACCTCTAAACAGCAAGCCGGCTACACGGATGGCGACCCAACTCAGTGGGGACCCTAGTATGAGTGTGGTGCAGATGCCGTGTTGCCGCCAGGAGAAGAGTGTTGAGTGTGGAGCCTACGTACTGCACTTCATTGACTTGATTCTTTCAATGATTGGAAATAATGTCCCTATTCAAAATGATCCCTGCTACCTTCAGAAAATTCCTGTGAATAAAATTTACGAATCTCTCAAAGAAAGTCAAGTGACACAAAAACAAAATCAAACTTTCAAAAAACAAGTACTTTTATTATCAGACAGTCACGGCCGCAGTCTAAGCGGTTCGCTGCATGAGAGGCTCGGTGACGAGTACCAGGTGTCAGGTCTCGTTAAACCGAATGCTACCTTGGAGATTGTAGCGAGCGGCTTGGACGGCAACAATTCTAAGTTAGGTAGCAGCGACCATCTAATTATTTTAGGAGGTACAAATAATGTAGATCTGTCAAATTATTTTAATGTTACACAAGTTGTAAAAGATATTGCTTGTAAAACTAAAAACACAAATGTAATTTTATGTACCATCCCTTTAAGAAATGATAGACCAGACTTAAATAGCAAAATAAGGAAAATTAATATTGACCTAATCATAGAGGCTTTAAAATACGAACATGTTCAAGTTCTTTCCCTTTCAAACATGCCTCGAAAAGCTTTCACAACATTTGGGCTTCACCTAAACAAATTAGGTAAACGAAAACTCTGTAACATGATAGCCGAAAAAATAAACAGTTTAACTTTAAACTAGACAGTAATGACAATGAAGAGTTTTCTGCTATTTTAAGAGAACATTATGACGAAAACTTAAAACATAAATTGGTAATGAAGGTAGGCCTAAATGAATTTAAAATTTTGAAAACTATTCATCTTAATGTACAGTATGTTAGAAACAAAATAGATTCCTTAAGTATTTTTTTGAAAACTGAGCAACCAGATATCGTCATTTTGAGCGAACATGGCCTAAAAAAAGAGGAATTACATTGTATTAATTTTCTTGAATATTATGTTAATTGTGATTTTTGTAGATGTAACCATAAATGTAGTGGGGGCATAGTAATCTTAACAAAACGTAGTTTAATTGTAAATATTGTAAATATGAATTCATTTTGTAAAGAAACTGTTTTTGAATCAGCAGCAGTCGAATTTAATTTTAGTAATGGACAAAAAGTAATGTTATGTGGAATATATCGTCCACCTTGTTATTTAAATGTAAATAATTTTTTTGACATTTTTTATGCAATGCTCTCAAAATATTATTTGAATAAAAAAAGGTTTTGTATCATAGTTGGTGATTTAAATTTTGATTGGTTTAAAAAAAATAATGAAACCTTGAGATTGAGAGATGTAATGCATGAATTCAACTTGAAACAATTTGTAGATTCACCGACTAGAGTGACAAGCACCTCTTCAACGTTGATAGATCACGTAATTTCCAACATTGATAGTGAATTATTACAATTGCAAGTAATAGGCACCGGCTTGTCTGATCACTTTGCACAAGTCATTAATCTAACAATACAAAATTCACCCGCTCCAAAACCCACGCCCCGGCACAACAATCAACTGACTCATAACACATGCCTGGAAAACTTAAACAGTTTAAGTTTAGTGTTGAAAAATGAAAATTGGGACTCTATGCAAAAGAGCCCGGATGCTCAAGGGAAATGTCGTACATTTTTAAACATCTTAAAATACAATCTTTCATTAGCGTGTCCATTGCAACAGAAAAGTAAGGTCAATAATAAGCCAAATAAGCCTTGGTTAACTCAAGGTATAATTATATCATCTAGGAAGCTCAAAGAGCTTGACTTCAAAAGGAAGACTAATAGTAGTACAGGTTTCTTAAATTATTATAAAAACTACAGAAATATCTATCGTAAAGTTATCAGGTTGGCTAAGTCAACTTATTTATGTAAGAAACTTACCACAGCTAATAATCTGACAAGGGAAGCTTGGAGGTCAATAGATATGGAAAGACTGAGGAAACAGGTTCCTTTACCAGCCAAAATACCCAGCCCAAACGAGTTTAACCTTTATTTTGCGAACATAGGTAAACAAAACTATTCAAAGATAACAGAGCCCGTTATGCAGTCAAGGTCTTATAAAACTTACTCTAGTTCATTTGTTTTGCGTCCCACAGATCCTTCTGAGGTTCACAATATAATATTAAGCTTAAGAAACTCTAATTCTGCTGGATACGATGGCATAACACACAGAGTTATTCGCCATTGTGCACCATATGTCAACAACGCCCTTGCAGAGGTGATTAATACGTCATTCTCAGAGGGTGTATTTCCACAAGACCTCAAACAAACAATAATAAGGCCGATATATAAGGAAGGTGACTCGAGTAAGCCTGAAAACTGGCGTCCGATTGCTAATGTTTCGACCATATCTAAAATATTTGAGTATGTATTTGTTCATAGGCTATTAAACTTTTTAACAGAACAAAATATGTTATGTAAGGAACAGTATGGGTTCACGAAGGGTAAAAACACAACTGATGCAATGGTCGATTTCGTCACGAAAATAATTACAGCACTGGATAAAAAATCTAAAGCCATAGGCGTATTTTTAGATCTACAGAAGGCATTTGACTCTTTAAACCACAATATACTTTTTGAAAAACTCTACAACCTTGGAATCCGTGGTTTGCCTCTAGAATGGATTAAATCTTATCTTACTAAAAGATGTCATAAGGTTAATATAAATAACATGCAGTCCAATAATCTCAATGTAACATTCGGAATCCCTCAAGGTTCTGTTTTAGGCCCGATTCTTTTCATTCTTTATTTGAATGATTTGACTGAAATGTTTCCAAATCTACTTGCTACTTTTTACGCCGATGATATATCCCTTGTTTTTATGAACAAAATTTTAAGTAGTTTGGAAATAGAAAGTTATTTGCAGCTCTCCGAGCTGTACCAATACCTAAATAGTAATAATCTCCATGTAAATGCTTCCAAGACGAAATGCTTGTTTTTTTCACAAAATATTCATGACGAATTAGATCCCTGTATTTTCATGAGTGATAATGAACTGTCTTTAAGTGATGAGTGTAAATATTTGGGATTGATTTTCGATAGATTTTTTTCTTGGTCTTCGTATATTGATCTACTTTGTTCTAAATTGTCCAGTCAACTATTTTTGTTAGGTAGACTCGCGAATTACAAAAATAATTTCCTGATGAGATTGATATATACTTCTCTTATAGAGTCTAGCCTAAGATATGGTGTAGTGCTATGGGGCTCAACTTCTCAGAAAAATTTCTTGAGAGTCTTCCGACTTCAAAAAAGAGCCATCCGAATCATGGCGGGAGTAAATAGACGGTCTTCCTGTAGAGAATTATTTAAATCTTTTAACATCTTAACCCTACCATCAATATACATATTTGAAGTTATAATATTTTATAGATTTAAGTCGGATACTGTTCTAACGGGCTCTGACATACACTCTCACAACACTCGCCACAGGAACACACACAGACAGACTTCTCACAGACTTCAGCTCGCTGCTAAATTGCCACAAAATTTAGGCCCGAAACTATTTAATAGAATCCCGAGCCAAATTAGGAACGAAACGGACCCTAAAAATTTTAAGACATTGCTTAAGAGTTATTTGATAGAGGCTGCTTGTTACTCAGTCGATGAGTTACTTAAGCCAATGCTGTCAATTTAAAATCTCAAATATATATTTTTATGTGATACGTTAAGTTAAATTCCATGACGCTTGTAATACAATTTATATTGTCTTTTACAATAAAGAATTTTGATTTGATTTGATTAAGTAGTTTTTGTTAGGCAACTAAAATAGGTTAATAATACGCTTCTAAAATAAGAAGAATTAGAGTTGGGGTTTACACAAATCAACTGCTCATAATCTACTATGCTACAAACATATTTTAGTATGGCTATGTAGTAAACTGTACATCATAAATCTTTCTCTCAGAATAGGACCTTAAGTCATAGTCTGTTTTAGTAATAGATACAAAGCTTTGCATTCATTCGTTTTAGTTGCCTAATGAATATGAGGATCAATCCACACGTCAAATGGACCTTGCACTTTTCGTATTTATCAAGCTTTTCTTTGATTTTTTTCCAGTTTGACATAACAGAAAACTACATCGAGCTCAACACTGTATTCTAATCATTGTTACATGTCACAATACAACTTTGAAAATGATCAATTTTGTTTTCCGAACATAGTTAAAGGAAATTTAGCCAGTTTGGGCTGTGCAGGACCTGAGTCGATTGTCCCTACTAGTAGGCCTTGGTTAGTAGTGTGTGTGTGTATCTGTGTGTGTCGTGTGTGTCAGTGATTAGTTCGCCTGTGACCGTGCTACCAGGCGAAACTTCTTGAGAATTAAGTTGAGACGATGTCGATGTTTCTGCTGAAGCAATTTCGACAGATGTAGACATCGCACTAGCATCATTCTGTTCATTTGTCGAGTTGACTACCTTTTTAAAAAAGTCTGTTACACTTCTCATGATAACAGCGTCAGATACAGGAAATACATAGAATATCCCAGAAATTTACACAAGCCTACACTACATGGCTAATAGGTGCAGATAGTACTCATTTATGTCTTAAGGGCCATAAGGGCTTATATTAATTAATGCATTTCTAACATTGTTCAATAACAAGATAAAAGTCTAGTGATTTTATTTGAGAAGGGAGAGGGTTATACAGCTTTTTACCTGTTTCAAGAAAAGATTTCAAAGTTATTTTAAAATTACACTGAGATACTTGAAAAGAATTACAGTTTCTTGTTGTATAGTTATGAACATTAATATTAGTAGATATAACATGTAAATGTCTTTTTATATACAAAAGGCAATCTAAAATGTACAGGGCAGGCACAGTAAGAATATTATATTTTATATAAAAAAAAGGCTTACAGTGGATACTTACTATCACCTTAACCGCCAGGTTTTTTTGTAAAATAAACAGTTTTTTAGTGTTGCTGTCATTGCCCCAAGCAATAATTCAATAATATAGATGATTACGCAAATAGTAAACAGCAATTATCTGAATTGACAATTGATCTTAGCCCACTAAAAAAAAACCTTTGATCATTTTTTACATAAACTATCGATGTGCATATCCCACTTAAATTCTAAAGTCTGAGTCTTATCTTTATTTAGGCATAGTGAATTGACAGCCGCCCAGTCTTCTATGGTATTATTTATATTGCAAACAAATTATTAAGCCTACAACAATTAATTAGAACAGCCAAATCATCAGCGAACATAAAAGGGCTATCATGGTCATTAACCATGTAACAGGTAGATTGTTTATATAAATTATAAAAAAATACCAGGCCCAGAATTGAGCCTTGTGGGACGCCAGTTTTAAGATCTAAATACTGTATTGTGAAAAGCTGCTATCGTAATAAAATGCTTTTTTGCCTATTGGACAAGTAAGAACTGACAAACTTCTCTGATACTAATAAAATTTGACACGTCACAATAACCTCGTACTGAGTTTGACAATTACAATAGTTTGACAGTAGTACAGTACAATTACAATAGTATTGCCAATATCAAAACATCAAGTTACATAAGTACAACTGCTGCTACCCAAGGTGCCTGGAATACTCCTTGTGCGGTGCGAGTCGAGGTAATTTGTAAGGGAGTAACGTGAGTTGCTGCCCTGTCAAGTGTCCATACAACTACTAGTGTGTACTACTGATGGGCGTAGTAGAGGGTGGGAGTTCAGTGGAACAAGAGGAAAGACTCAGATCAGATGGTTGTTTTAATTTTAATCACAATTTAACTGAACTACCATAAGTGATACTACTGTTACTAGAGACTGTTATGCTATAAGCATTTTGATAAATAACTCTGTTGTATGAGTGCGAGGAGAATAAATAATAAATTATGTTTTCTCTTAAATTGTTGGGGGGGCTAAGACCCCCAAGCCCTCCCCTTCAGCCGCCTATGCTCCTAGCTCTGAGTATTTACCATCTCCAATTTCTAGTAGAATATGAGAAAACTGTACAGTAGAGGAATCCCTCTAAAATGAACTCTCATATTCCTACTTAAAGAAAGTTTTAGCACATGTAGCCATAAGTAAGATGATTTTATGCAAGCTTTTACCTTGTTTGTACGAGGTCCTTTTGGAATGACCGGTAGTGTTTGACGAAAGTCTCCTCCTAGTAACACTGTAACTCCAATCATTAATTCATTTGAATTTCTCATCTTGAATAGTTATGTGTAAAGCTTTAATGCCACCTTTATGAGTCATGAAAATCTCATACTAAACTATCAACTTGCATTGCAGTAATACTTGTACTACAGTACTTTGTTTTTTTACATTACAAAGGGGATTTTCTGAATAATTTAAGTTAAGTAAGAGTTTGTGAAGGCAGAGTGAGCTGTTTTTCCACCATCCATTAAAGCCGCAGCTATTCCAGATAATGATGTAGCGATAGCAACATATTTCTTACTTCTAACCTTAGCCAGGAGTATGTTAATGAGGAATGTTTTTCCCGTACCGCCAAGTGAATCTAGGAACAATATTCGTCAGATTCACGCTACTCAAGATGTTATGATAAACTGTGAACTGTTCTTTAGTCAAAGAAGACTCTCAATTAGATACCTTTTCTATTAAATCTTCAATGCCATAATTAGTCTCTTGCACATATTCTCTGTTTTGAATATTTTCTTCTTACCTTATAGTTTTAGTCCAAAAGCTAATTAGCAATGTCTTCCCAAAGCCAGCACTCCATCTTTGATTAGAATCAAGCATCGGTTATATAAATCCTCCTTATTTAGTCTTAGAGTCTTGTGGTTCTTTATTTACATAAAACATAATGTATTCTGAAAAATTCTCTTTTTATTTATTCCAAAGGCGTGGTGGATCAGAAGGACTACAAACCACTAAGTCATATTCATCAACCACTAATGAGCTTAAAAGAGCACAGTAGCGAAGTAGGTAATTATATTCTCCATCTCTAGACGTATTTGAGAAAGAATAAAACTGAGACATAGAAACTGTTTTTGTTAGAGGCTGCTTGGTTATAGGGTCTATCTGAAGCACATTGATTGAGTAGTCATTTTCACCATAACAAAACATAACCGGGTATTGCAAAGCATCATAAGAATGATTAAGTTCACTAATTCGTTTAAGTTTGCTCTCTTGGCTTTCAATTCCTACGTCTCTCTGCTCAAACTGCTGCCCAACAATAACCAGAGCTACGTCACTTGTTGTCGGTGCGTTGCAGCGCCCTTTATGTGGGTTGGCTGGCTTTCAATAAGCATGGAGTACAACTTGAAAATTTTCACACGTAGGTGACACATTTTCTAGAGCTGGCTTAAAGTCTTTGACGTAAGTATGTACATCATGCAGCATTCCTTGCAGTTCCCTTACTAACTCTAACTTAATGCCAGAATAAATCTTAGCGCTGGCTTCTTTTTCATTGTCACCAACAAAGTAAATTTGTGAAAATTGTGGCTTCTGATTTTTTTTCTGGCTACAGACTTCCAAACAGGTGGTACTGTCTTTGAGCTTTAAATGTAGGCATAAAACCATTTTCAACTACCTGCTTTGCTCCAAAGGATGTCATCTGAAAACATCTGTTATATTGTCAAATATGATGAAGAAAATGACGGTGATAATGATGATTCCCCATTATTAAACTATCAAGTGGTTCTGGCAGAGGTAAAAGTGGTTTCAGTTGCACTTTAACATTGCTGCAGCACACGTTATGGCTTTCACGCGTAAACCTTTTTGCACTGAAAACTAGAAATTTACTGTTCATTTCACCAATATTGTTTTCATAATTTATGTCAGGTTCATAAGCAAAGCCTGAAAAATTTTTGCTTTCCAAGAACGTAATCTGAATTCCCTTCTTTTTTCAGGTTTGTCTGCTTCATATTGCGCTTGCGCAGCTTGGTGAACTTCTGGGTTGTTCTTTTGATATTTAGATAGAAACTGCAATTTTATTAAGTTCAGGATTATTCTTTTGGTATTTAGAAACTGCATTTTGATGAACTTCAGGATTTTTCTTATTATATTTAGAAGCTGTAATTTGATGAACTTCAGGGTGGGTCTGTTGGTAATTGCTTGCCACTACTGTTTGTTGTTTCTTATATTGTTAGTATACCTTGCACAACCTTTTTTATTGCTGTTTTGTTAAAACTTACAGAAATTGAATTATTAATTATATTGTTGTTGTTCCCATTAGCAGTATACTTGTCAATTTTATTTAGCAGAAGGTAAACATCAAATTGTCCATTAGAAAAGTCTCCATTGAAACACAATCTTTTAATAGGATTAATGTCTGATCCGAACTTCCTTAACAAGTCAAAATTAACATAAACTTCAAATAAAAACGGAAAAATTTATCCGCAGCTTCTAACTCACACAGACATTAAGTAAGTGAAAGGTTTAGACATGTCCTCAATATAGTCATTTGCACTACCGTAGTTATTACCTTCTCTGTCATGGGATATAATTGAAAACTCGATCCAGTGTGTGGACACAAAGTTGACAATTCTACTCCGTACTTCTACTGCCATGACTTCATTCTAGTAAATAATGTATGAAATGGATTAAATAGGCATGCACCATCTTCTTAAACTTTTATTATTGTGTGAGGAATGATTGATGTTAACTTTTCTACAACCATCTAGGCCTAAGTATGTATAAATTAAAAATTTATAAAAACACTTTTGAAACCACATATTGTAAAACAGGTATTAAACTAAAAGAAAATTTCATTCAGACACAAAGACACTAAATGTTTACTGCATAGTATATAAAAGGTAAACAAAGTTAGCAATAAGGGTAAAAAACAGCTGATTGACGTTTATAGATGCTAAACTGTTATTACAAAGAGGTCATTTTTTAATTTTTTAGAAAAAATATGAATTACATTTTTCCAAAAACATTTTATGTACAAAAGTAAAAAAATATGCTTACAACAAAGAACGAATTACATTTAATACTCTTTGTATGTTATAATCAATCATTGTCCACGCTACCTGGCATTCAACTGTGAACTATTTGACCGTTAAATGCACGCCAATGACTGTCAGTTGTTAACAACTTAGATTTGATCGTTGTGCTATCTAATGTTTAATCGATGAACTATTTGGACAGTAGTCTTTGGCAGTACCATAACAGTTGTTGAAAATAATTTTCAACATTCAACTCATTATTTCCATGTTATTCTGAAAATTATGAAAATCCCCCTGTTCAACCAATCGATGGCAAATTTAATGCAGTTTCAGAAAATCACCGTCTACTTTGGCCAATTTCCTTGTCATTTTTGAGATAATTGAGAAAATTTGACTCCAAGTAACTGATAAAAGTGTTTATACACACCGAAAAATGTCAATAAAATTAATATAGGAACTTATTGTAGTTTTTCCGTTAATTCCACGTTGAGAGTAACATGCATATCGAATCTCATGCAGTTCCATCAATTCTGTTGGTCTATATAGCCTTTTGAATATGTCTTCAATCTTAATCTTTTGGGAAAAAAGGGAACTTTGATGGGCTGTTTGAGCCACTTAGGAACTGAGATTCGAAAAATCCCTCCTTTTTTTCTAGGGCATAAGATAAACATATGTACTGAATTTCATGTCTCTATCTTTTATGATTTTTGTTGGGCGATGTTGAATCAGTCAGTCAGTGAGTCAGGACTTGTCTTTTTATATATTTAGATGATAAGTTATTGAATAATTTTACTATGAATTAATTACTCCCATTGCAGGAGATTACCTTTTACCAAAAAAATAATAAAAAACCTAACAAATAATAATTTTTATTAGTTATTATACAGAGTGAGTCACTACTAAGTACATTAACTTCACCAGCGGGTTTTACTGACAAAAATTTTCATATAAACCATTGTTTGATTCTCAACCATTTGGCTGTAATGGCGTATTTTTTGTTTTTAAAATAAAACGACTTGTTACTGTTAGTTTGATGGTAAAACCAAACCAATTTTATTTATGACCTGGAAAGTAATATTATTTGAAAGAGCATTAAATTCGCTATAAACTAATCGTAGTTTTCAAATAACAACCCCTTATACAACATTTTAGAATAACTGTAAAGTTGAACATTTTTGTTACAGACTTTCTCCTTTAAACGTTGAGGCTCAATTAAAGCAGTTACAATTTTTTTTATTCTTATGTTTGATTACTACTGAAAAAAACTTCCTTTAAGGAGTCATACATGAAAAAATGTTGACATTTCATTGAAATATTGATAAGATAAGTACTGTATTAGTGTTCATCATATTGGTTGATAAACACCAAACTAATGACTGTGTATCTCTAATTTCTGTACCAGCTGAATCTGTTGACTAAATTAGCTGATTAGGAATTAAAATAGTTATAATCATCTAATTTTTTTAACAAAATAATACAACTATGTTAACAGGATTTTTTAAATTACTCATTGTATTGTATTCACAGTTCTCTAAAAAATTACAATCCTCAACATAGGAGTTGAGAAGCTGTCAAAATCCTATTCCTTAACTCTTCTACATTGGTTGTTTAAGTTATTTTTCTTAAATAAGTAATATCTATTCTAAATCCAATAATATGAATAGGAATGATGAATAGCTGGAGGCTTTTGATATAACCATCTTAAAGTTATAAATTTCAATTAAGCTTTTAAATAGTCCTTTTTTTCTTCCATTCTTTTTCTTTCTTAAAATAATTAATATTTAAATATAATTAATCATTCTCTTGTTTTGAGTATTTGAAAGGCATTAATTTAATATAATTATTAATATATTTCAATTTTGTGTAAATTATATTTTCATTGAGATATAGCATATAAGTATAATAATATAAGTCATATTCGAATCTTTCATTTCTAATGATGTAACTGTAACTATGCTTTTTATATTTAATTATTATTAGTAATGTTTTTTGGTTTCTGTGTGCTAGCAAATACATTCTTAAACATTCTGGAGTAGTAGTAACATTCACCAAATAAACATTTAATCTCACAAATGTTTAATGCCACTGCCATTTTCTTCAAGTGAGTAGAGAGAGAGAGGGGCAGAGAGAGGTGCATTCTCTCTCTCTCTACTCACTTGAAGAAAATGCCAGTGGCATTAAAAATTTGTGAGATTAAGTGTTTATTTTGTGTTTGTTACTACTACTCTGGTGTTAGTGAACTTGTCTTCTAAGGTAAGTTTGCTGATGTCCTATCTCTCCAATATACTAATTCCTGGACTAGTGCCCTTTAACCTAACCTAAAATTCTTAAACGTTCATATTCTCATTTTCACTGTTTTGTTTTATTGGACACAGAAAGTATTATGTATGCAATACTAATCATATTATAAAAAGCATTATATTTTATAATAAGCATACATAGTAATTTTATATTTAATACTTCTATATTTAATAATTTTATGTCTAATACTTTATACTAATCATATCTAATATGGTTAGTCAAATTATAAAGGACTGGCTAGCAGTGTTAATTCAAATCCTTCATTCATCCATGAAATATATTTTGTGTAGCCCAATAGATTCGCCTAAACTAAATTGTGGAAATTCATTTTTATAGTCAACGTAAACAGTTAAAATCAATATAAATTTAGTTATTTAAATGTGAATGGATTACGTTTATTCAGGTTACGTTTTTTTTCTAACATATTTTTAATTTTTTTTTTATTTTTCTAGTAACTTTATTTCATTGTGCAATCAGTAAGATTATTTTAAGGAGCAAACAAGCTAATCCTTACAATATTTTCAATAGTTACAATTATATCCCATTCGACTAGTAAAACCAGTTTGTTGTTTTGTGGGGTAGGGCGGGGGGGAAGACAGCACAAGAACGGAGCAGTCTTGGAACAATGACTTCATGACAACTTTTGAACAGTACAGACAGATTACTTGTTAAACTACAGACTCTACTAGGGTGTTTACGGAATAGTTTACTGATGAGGACAATCTTAGTTTAAAAATTATTCACATTAATATACATAGTATTAATAAAAAATTGGATAATCTATTGGCAATTCTAGAGGCTATTAAAATTAAATTTGATTTAATCATTTTAAGTGAAACGTGGCATGGGAAATATGAATATTTTTCTGAATTAGAAGGGTTTGACTATTTATTTACCCAGCAGCATATGAATAGGAACAACTGACTCGTCGTTTATGCCAAAACTGATCTTGGCATTTCCTGCACACAAATTCAACTTGGCCAGTCAAACGCTCTTCAGTTAGATTTCGTGGTTGGTTCAAGGTCATACAGCGTTCTGGCAGTGTATAGAAGCCCTGCCACTGATTGTGATATATTTAATAAAGCACTGGAAGATTAATATAGCTCTACAAAAAGAAATTGTACATATATTTTTGTTGGGGATATTAATATTGATATTTTGTCAGAAAATGTGGATTATAATAGAGCAAAGTACCTTGACTGTCTCTTGGGGGTGGGTCTGACCTATTGTATTGATAAACCTACTCGTGTGATACAAGAATATTTTTAATAGCTACGTGGATGACAGTGTGAATGTGGCCTTTATTCTTGAAACCGATATTACTGATCATTATATGATTGGACTGCAAATTAATTATTCTAAAGAAATTGGAACAAATACGCAACATACCATCAAAACCAAAACTTATTTAAATTGGGTTCTCTTGAGTAGGAATTCGGGGGAGGAAGTGTGGGGTGATATCGCGGAGTGCTGTGATCTTGACACAGCTTGTGAATTATTCTCTGATAGGATTAAATTAGCAATATAAAAAGCTACCAAACCTAAATTAAATGCAACCAGACTGAAAAAACTGAAACCCTGGATTACTTTGGACATAATAAAACTTATTAGACAAAGAGATAAAATTAGTAAATTGGTTTTTAAAAATCCATTTAATCCTAAATATAGAAGGCAATATCTTGATATAAGAGCAAATATTAACCACCAAATAAAACCAGCTAAGACCTGATTTTTATCTAAAACCCTGAATCAGCTGAAAAATGATTCAGATTTTCAAGCTGAATAAGAGTTTTCATTAAGTCCAGTGAGGGAGGAACAAGTGAAGCAGTGTGTTAGGTCCCTCTGCTCCCGTTTACGATAATATTCCCACAAAAGCAGTAAAAGATAATATAGAAATTTTAATTAATCCTTTAACATATATTATAAATCAAAGTATAACTTTGGGAATTTTTCCTAATTTATTTAAAATAGCAAAAGTTTATACAAAAAAAAAAAAAAAAAAATAATAAGGCAGATCTTTAATAATTATCGTCCTATATCTTTGTTGAGTATTCTATCTAAAATTTTTGAAAAAGTTGTTAAGATCCAAACCCAAAATTATCTCGAAGACAATAAACTATTGTGTGACAATCAATTTGGCTTTAGGAAAGAAATAAACTCTTCTGATACATTTTATTTAATTAATGAACATATTATCAAGTTAGTTAACAGCAACAATAAACTGCTTATATGCTTTATTGATCTTGCCAAAGCATTTAATTCTTTAGCTAGAAATATTCTTTTTGAAACGTTAGAATTTATCAGACTTAGAGGTGTCACTCTCAAATGGTTTAAGAGCTACTTAAGTCATTAGCTTCAAGTTGTGGCACTTGACGTCTTTTGAGTGAAGCTAGACCAATAGATTTAGAAGTTGTCCAGGGAAGTACCCTAGGACCTCTTCTGTTTCTTATTTATATTAATAGTTTATCTAAAATTAATATCACATCCAAATTGTTTTTCTTTGCAGATGATACTGCTTTTCTGGTTGAAAAAAAATCATGGTTGGAGACCTTTAACTGTGCAACTCAAGATTTGAGTTTAATAAAAACTTAGTTTAACTAAAATAAGTTAACAATGAATATCTCTAAAACCAAATGTTTACCAATTGCCCTGAGGGAAGGAAGCAAGCCACCAATGGGGCTACCCTTAATTGTTCACACGTGTGACAATTATATGAATTATAATTGTGACTGTTACAAAGTAGATAGAGTCAGCCAATATAAATATCTTGGAGTTATATATGACAATAAGTTAAAATGGGATGTTCATATTGCGTACATAAATACAAAAATTAGAAAATTAATCTTTGCCTTCAAGCAACTTCATGGCATTTTAGATTTTAATTCAATTAAGTCTGTTTATTATGCACACGTCCAATCAGTAATACAATATGGGATCATATGCTGGGGAAGAGCTTACAGAACTCATATAGAACAACTCAATATAAATCAGAAATCGGAACTTAAAATCATCCTTGGAAAAGGCAAATCTTTTCCATCAATTGAATTATTTAAAACCACAAAATTACTAACAATTAGATAGCTATTTATTTGTACTTTTATGCTTTGTTTTTACACGGAAATTATTAAATTTGGCTGTCAACTTACATCATTATTAAACGTGGCATGCAGTAGGCTTAAAACCCTTAGTTCTAAAAATTTTCAAAAGAGTTAATTATACTTGTTTACATTACATTGCTCACCTGTTGTTTAGAAATGTACCAAACCCTCTTAAATTTCCACAAGTCAGCTTATATGTTTATAAAATACTGATAACCGATTTGGAGGAAGAATCAATTCAGGCCCTGATCAGTTCTGAGTATAGATGACCGCTTTGCACTCCCTTCGCCCCTCTGACTTTCTGCCTTTTGCACTTTGATTTCATTTTACTACATAGTTATTTTTTTCATTGTGTGGTTTTTTCAAGGTAACTCTTCAGCAGTTATTCAACATCTTCTTGTTTTAAATATTGTCTAAATTTTTAATAATATTTATTTAATTTTATTTCATTGATATAATTCATCTAATTATGTATTTTATTCAGTTTGATTTTTTTTAATCCTGACTAAGATTAATCCAGTTAATCTAAGCTTTATTATTAGTTGTTCATTGTGCTGTTTAAGATTGAGCTTTGTTTATTTTTCGAATTGAAGAACTTCCTTCCACGCACAAGCCTTGGGCTTATGAGGAAGGCACTCACATATATAACTGTAACTATTTTATTTATTTACCTCTTTTCTAACCCTATATATGAATTGATATATCAATGTATTTATTTCTTTCATCTAACTATGTAATTTATGTAACCTTATGCTTCGTGTATTTTAGTGAGTAAATAAAGATATTGATTTGATTAGATTTCCAACTGGTGTGCGATAAACTTGTTGCTTGATGTGTCCACAAACATAATAGTCAATGGGTGTCAGGTTTGGAGATTGTGGGGGTCAAGCTATTGTTTTTTCTCTTATGATCCACATGTTTAAAGTATCACGGATGTGCTGACTTGTAGGCGTGCTCGATCTCCTTGGAGGACAATGCTCCGACACAAATCCAACAGCAAGTCTTGAAGAAGCAATGGTAAGGTTTCAGTTATTAAACTCCAAGTATTGAATGCCATTTATGGCAGTTGGAAGGTCGAGGTATGGTCTTATGAGCCGACTTCCAATGAGTCCAAAACTAGACGTTTAATTTGAACCATACTTGATTAGAAGACTCATGTACCAGGTAAGGATTTTCTGCAGCACAGTAATGCTCGTTGTGTTTGTTGAAAACATCCACACGAGTAAATGTTGATTTATCTGCTTAATGAATGGTTTTGAGGAAATCGTGACTATAATACTGTTGAATCAAGTGGCAGAACTGAAATGTTATGGGAGTATCTTTTGGTTCTAGGGATTGCAGTCTCTCAAAAAATGATAAGGATGTAGCTTTTCTTTAAGTACACTTCTACTTATGTATGATTGGGAAACCCCAAACTCACGAGAAACTGCTATTTGTGAGTCTCTTGCAAAGCGCTTCAACAGCTTCTTCAACTCCTACATCTTAAATACCATCCCAACCAAACGATTATTGTTATAAACCTTCCACTTTTACGCAAATAACAATGAACGTTGACAAAGATCCTTGCATTCAGAAGCCTTTTATTCGGATAGCGGCAACAGTATTCCCAATGGCACTCCGCTGCACTATAGTCACAGAACCCTTAAGCAACAATAATGTCAACATATTCTTCATTGGTAAACAACACAACCACTAACCGTTAATGCTAGATAACAATAATTATCTACCATTAACGACATTAATATAATCTTATTTATATAATCTTTCCTTATCTTGTTGTGTTTTTCCTCATAAATGGAAGGAAACCAAGGTGGTCCCAATTTTCAAATCAGGCAAGAAGGAAAACGTCGAAAATTATCGTCCCATTTCTTTATTAAATGCGTTTGCAAAGGTATTTGAGTCACTTGTATATAAATATATTTATTCTTCTATCAGATCTAAACTATCCCCGCAACAGCATGGCTTTATTCCCCAAAGGTCAACAGTATCTAATTTGATGGAATTTTCATATGATGTCCCTTCTGAACTGGATGTTGGTGGAAGGGTGGACGTAGTCTACACGGATTTTTCTAAAGCGTTCGACAAAGTTGACCATTCGATACTCCTCAAGAAGTTATTAACCTTTGACCTTTCCAAAGATTTTGTTTGTTTTCTTGAATCTTACCTTAGGAACCGCACTCAATTCGTAGTTGTTTCAAATTTAAAATCTAAACCTTACTGCAGCACTTCCGGGGTTCCACAAGGTTCTAATCTTGGACCCTTACTTTTTCTAATATTTATCACGACTTGCCAGGCAAAATTTCTTATGCTAAATGTCTTCTTTATGCTGATGATTTAAAGTTGTACAGAATGATTAATAGTGATAGAGATGTAACTCTATTACAGGTTTCTCTCGATTTACTCGCTCTGTGGTGTTCAGAAAACAAATTATGCCTGAACATAAAAAAATGTTTTGTTGTAACATACTCGAGGAAAAAGGGAATACATCCCTCAAGATACAACATCGATGCAATCCCATTGGAAAATGTTGCACACATAAAGGATTTGGGTGTAACCTTTGATTCGTTTTTCAAATTTGACATTCACATAAACTCAATGATTAATAAATCACTCCAAATGCTAGGATTTATCACCAGAAACACCAAGTTATTTTCTTCCATAGAAACTATAATAGGTTTGTATTTTTCATTTGTTAGAAGCAGACTAGAATACTGTGCCCCAATCTGGGATCCATATATACATTACCACATATCATCAATAGAGGCCATTCAAAATAGATTCTTAAGATACCTATATTTTAAACGATTTAATATTTTTTGTCCTAGAGATCTCTCAACAGATATATTGAGAGTTTTGTTTTCATTTGAATCGTTAGCCAGTAGAAGAGCCAAATCAAATATCATTTTGGTGTTCAAAGTATTACACAATTTTGTTGATAACTCTTATTTATTAGATAAAATTAAGTTATATGTCCCTAGAAGTAATTTGCGTTCATCCATAGTTTTTTACACAACTCGAAATGTTACTGTACAATTTTATAATTTGTCTTTGTTTAAAGCACTTCGCCTACTAAATAAGTTTAAAACAGAAATAGATGTTTTTAATTCAAAAATGAGTTTGTTTTTAATTGAAGTAAATAAATTTCCTTCACTTTCATAAAATGGATATTCACTGCAATATTTAACTTCTTTTTGTTTCTAAAGTTATGTTTGGATAAATATTATTTGTTAGCTCGCGCTACATAGTTGATTATTACTGTTAAGCCTGTATTAAATATTTTTAGCATAGTTTACTTATTCTTGTACTGAAAATAATTGTTGTGTAGTTATAGTTTTGTCAAAATGGCTGTATTAGGTTTTTACCTGTAGCTGTTATGTAAAGAGTCATAAATAAATAAATTAATTAATTAATTATGTTTTACTTGTAGTGTGCAATTAAAAAGGAAATAAACAAACAGTTTTATAATACGAGAATAACAAATTAGCTGATTATAACTATTTTAATTCCCAATCAGCTGATTTAGTCAACAGATTCAGCTGGTAAAGAAATTACAGATATACAGTCATTAGTTTGGTGTTTATCAACCAATGTGATGAACGCTAATACAGTATTTAAATCAAAATCAAATAAAAAATCGGGTTATTCCCAAAAAAAGAAAAGTACAAAAGTAACAATACTTAATATAACTGAGAATGATCCTCTCATGAGCTAAAGCCTGTGCGAGAGGACCGAGTAGTTATCAATAAAACTGTTTCCTTGTGAATGGAAAACTTAAATAACAAATATACTTAATATCCATATTATAAAATACAATACAAATGACAAATACAAAATAAACTCCTCATACCAGAGGCGGCAGGAAAGAAAAAAAAAAACAAATAATAATGATGATAATATTACATCTAAGAGAAGAAGAAACAGACAAAAAATGACACTATCAGACAGAAAGACACGCACTCATGTGTGAACAGCCGCTCACACACTCGTGCGTGCACAGACGCATACACACATATACGCTCACAGACACACACGCACTCACTAAACGCATACGCGTGTGTGCCACACACACACACATGCGCGTAACATCCTCTCATGCGCGCAAAGGCGCAACTCGCACAACCTCTCATGCACGCACAGACGCAAATGCACCCATGCATGCATAGACGCACACTCACACACACACACACACACACACACACCACATACGAGCATTTACTCATGCACACGAAACAAGAACTAACAAACACTTGCATCCACACCTGCAATGTTCAAGCACACTCCCATATAATCAAGTACATTCAAGCACTAAATTATACATAAATGAAACTCTTTAATTTGTCAACCTCTAATCTTCCTACATTAATTAACCAGTTATTTATTAATTTTTTATAGAAATTTATCTTATAAGTATCTGAATATCTTATGAAGGCCGGTAATTTAGTGAACAGAATATTTGAAACATAAAATGAGCTTGTTAAATTGGCTGATTTAGGCAGTCTAGGAACTCTTATATCTACATTTGCTGCGGTTCTAGTAGGATAATTATGACCGATAATAGTGAACACATTATTTTTGTTTCTAAATATATACAAAACTAAACACCTTATGTAAAGCTGATTGATCGAAAAGACTTTTATTTCATCAAACAGCAAATCTGTAGAAAACCTACGACATTTATTTAGAGCAGCTTTCATAACAGCCTTCTATTAATTCTAAAGGTAAAATTATTGACTTGTATGTAGCACCCCATACTATTATACCAAACTGCAAAACAGATTGAATGTATGCATAGTATAGCTGACGGATAAGATCTAACGAAATAATATTTTTTAGAGAATAAAAAATGAAAATAAATGTTCTTATCTTGTTCCTAATATAATCAATATGTTTATTTCATTTCATTCAGTTATCGAAAATCACACCCAAATATTTATATTCACTAACACACTCAACATTCTCACAAGTCTTACAATCAACAGTACAGCCACAAGTATGTAGTAGTAAGCGTTGATCTATGGGGTCAGCATCAGCTGTCAAGGAAATAGCAATATGTTTAGTTTTGCCAACATTCAATGTGAGCCGATTCTGATCAAACCACCGCCTGACAGCAAGCAGGCCGCGTTCCGCCAGTCTATACACTTCAGTCCAGTTGGCCCCTTCAAATAATAGAGCTGTGTCATCAGCGTAAAGAAAAGAACTGCCATTGACTAAATTTATTTTACTAAGATCATTTACATAAATTAGGAAAAGGAGTGGGCCCAGCGTACTACCTTGAATTACGCCAAAATCAATTTTCCTACATAAGCTGTGTTGGCCCATTATAGAGACTACTTGAAACCGGTCACTTAAATAATCTTTAAACCAATTTTATGCCGTGCCAACAACACCAATGCACTCAAGTTTCTTTATTAATAAGTCACAGTCAACTGTATCAAAAGCCTTAGCAAGGTCTATAAATACTAATGATGGTTTATTGTTTCTACCAATTATGTCGTGTATTTCTTTAGTTAAATTGAACAAATCATCATTTAAATGTTTATCGTTCCTAAAACCGAATTGGTTGTTGTATAAAATGTTGTTATTTAATATGTACTTCTGCAATTGATTTCTGACACATTTCTCTAGAAGCTTAGCCATCACATTTAAGAGGGTTATAGGCCTGTAATCAACAAACAGGTTTTTTCCATTTTTGGAAATCGGAACAACTTTTCCAGTTTTTAAAGAAGTTGGAAATATGCCTTTCGTTATGCTTTCATTTATAATTTGCAATAAGGGTTCTTTTATCGAATGAAAATTATTTTTGAATATTGAGGCCGGAATATTATCAATACCAGGTGCTGAACCACCTTTCAAGCCAACAATGCACTTCTCCAGTTCTTCTTTGGAGATTGGCTCAAGCTGGAACACGGAATCCACTTTATGTGCTTGATCGTCAACTATGACATCGGCCACAGGCGGAATGCACTGGCAAGGTTCTCACCAACTCCTACAGAATATTCATTCATTAAATCTATCAGCTACTCCCAATATATCGATTTCCTGTTTTCGCTCCTCTTTCAAGTTTGAAAAATGCTCAACTGGAAACCTATCACACTTTAGCCCCGTCACCATCAGGTCTGAAAAATTTTTCCAAAGTTTCCTAGGATTATTTTTAGCGCTACTTATCTGGTTTTTGTAAAATGTCTCTTTAGCATCCCTAATTAGATAATTTAAAACATTTCTATAGCTCTTAAAACGTGTTTTTATATGAGGATTGAATGGTTGTTTTTTTAACTTGTTTGCTTAATTTGTCCCTATGTCTAATTGATCTCAAAATTCCAGGTGTTATCCAAGGCTTGATTTTGGTAAATTTAGCCGAGAAATGTTTTTTTAATGTTGACTTTTGAAAAAATCTTGAATTGTATATAAGAAACATTCACAGCTACAATAATGTTATAATTATTAATAACCGAAACCCAATCATGGTTAGATATCAATTGGCTGACTTTCTTTTCATCTAAGTATGTTATTTCCTTTTTAAAACTATTTTTAATTTGACCTTCTATAGTATATTCACATGCCACAAAATAGTGATCAGTTAGCTCTGACTGAATTATACTAGATTGTATATTATTTAAGTTCAAACCGTCTGAGAAAATATCGTCAATACAACTCTCGGAATGCGCTGTCACTCTAGTTGGCTTGTTTATGTAACTGGCAAAGCCCGCTCCATACAGTATATCAAGATAACGTTGCGATAACGCATTCTGGGTATCCTGCATAATACAAATATTCATGTCACCTATAATCCAGTGCGTCCAGTCCCCGGACCTGGTCTCACAATAAGACTCAAGTTCATCAATGAACATGTCAAGGTCGCGATCAGAGGATGGACTTCGGTAAACCGCCAACACTCTGTGTCGCTCACCACCAAGCGAGATGTCCACTCTCACACTTGTGGCACTATGCATACCACTTCCTCATAGTTCATACTTAAATCCTTATTCACATAAACATTCACGCCATAATTTTGGTTCCTACTGCATTTATTCATCACACAATCATACCCATCCATACCAACAATCATACTACAATCATTTATCCAACACTCTGACAGAATAATGACGTCAAATTTCTCTCTGTAACCACTTAAAATTACTAAAAGTTCATCAAAGTTCCTCCTGTAGCTTCTGATATTTACATGTAAAAAAGAAACTATTTTAACATTAGGCAACAAAGACTCCTCTTCACAAAACTTAAATGAGCAACTATCCTTATAAACATACGCATCCACACACCCATTATTCAAAACATCTGCAGAAGGATCATCCATACTTAATGGAAAGCCCAGCTAACCCCCACCTAACTGTAATATGTGAAGACCATAAACATACTAACCAGCCATTATAATATCTACTACTTACAAATACATAAATCTATCTATATATGCACACATACACACACACTTTCAATCATAATTCACTTATATGATAGACATGAATGAAAAACAACCAATAGTAGGCTATTACACATTACAATAAATCGTTTAACAAGCTAACAAAAGGAAACAAACCAATATGTATTACAACAATATCCAGATGAAAAGCAAGTATAGAATATTACTAATTAGATTGTAAAGTTTAATAGAATATTATTATAATATCTGTTCCAAAAGATACATTACTAATTCTGACTTAAAAACCATTGTATTTGACAGTGTCATATAGTGAAAATAACTTAATCTACTCAATTATGAAATGGTATACCTACAATAAGGTCATAAATTTAAATAAACATCTTTAAAAAAGTGACAAAGAAAACAAAGTATGTATCCACACTCACACACTCAACACGCAGGAACCATCCATTTATATCAAATATATAACATAAATACCATGACAAAACTATAATATAATTAATTATATTGCACTAGAAAATGAAATTATAAACAAAATTAAGTTACTGATCAATCTACAATTATTATACTATTTACAGGAAAATGAAAGAAATTAATTTACCAGAATTTACTTGTTGTTTAAAAGTATTAAAATTGCATATGAAAAAACCTAGTGAAGATGAAAAAATTGTCAAGCGAGTATTTAATAGGTAGGATCAATATAGTAATATACTGTTACAAATTATTATAGTGTTGTGATCAAGGTAAGGGTTTTTCTAACTCAAGAATTAAAAACAAAATAACATCATATATCAACTCTATATATAAATGGATAGATCATAGAATTTCCAAACATACACCCACACGCATACTACCTATTTCCAAGCACTCACAAACATACATACACCTAAGTGACTAACTATATATACGAAAATATTGCAGCAGTTATGCTAATTATAATAAATTAATAAAGAAAAATTACATTTTTAATATAAAATAAATATAAAATAACTATATATATACAGCCTACTTGGCAGTACTGTATCTTATCAATATTTCAATGAAAATTCAACATTTTTTCACATATGACCCCTTCATATTTATACATCATTTTGAAAATAAATAAATAAGGAAGTTTTTCAGAAATTGAACATAAGAATAAAAAAAAATTAAATTCTTTAATTGAGCCTCAAAATTTAAAGAAGAAAGTCTCTTACAAAAATATTCAACTTTACAGTTATTCCAAAACGTTGTATAGGGGTTGTTATTTGATTACTACGTTTAATTTATAGGGAATTTAATGCTATTTCAAATAGTATTACTTCCCATGTCCTTAATTAGATTGGTTTGGTTTTACCGTCAAACTAACAGTAACAAGTCGTTTTATTTTTAAAATAAAAAAATACGCCATTACAGCAAACTGTTGATAATGAGACTTTCGTTTGTATGAACATTTTTGTTACTTTTTTTCAGTAAAACCTGCTGGTGAAATTAATGTACTTAGTAGTGACTCACCCGGTATAAATTTGATCTGACAAATGCTACTAAGGAATATTTCTTATTGAGAAAATTTCATTGAATATAAATATTTATGTTTTGGCACATATACAGCCTTACTGAATTTATTACATAATTTTCCTTATGTGAACATTAGCCAACTTAAAAGAATCGGGGACCCTGTACAGTCTGGTTGTCGTTTATTGAAAATAGACCTTATACGAACATTAGCCAACTTTAAAAATATAAGTTGACGAGGGGAAGTCTGGTAGAATAAAAATAGACCTCCTTGTGTAAGATTTTCTATGAAGTCAGAATGCAGTCTGATTATCGGCAAATAAATTTGGTGAATGTTAGCTTGAAAAAAATTAGCCTACTGTATGTGTATGGGTGGGCAGGTAGGTCTATAATATGTGTTGTTCTTTTATTGTATGAAACCATTCATGAAGAATAATACATATAAAGCATAAATATAGTAATAATGGATACAAAGCAGGTGACCTTATTTTTACCAAAGTAAAGGGATACCCATATTGGCCTGTTCAAATAATTACAGTGGACAAAGAAACATACAAAAATGTTGTCAGATTCTAAGTAAATTTTTTCTCAACCAATGAAGTTGCAAGAGTTGGTAAAAATTATATATGCTTGTATAATGACAACAAACTTAGGTATTCTTTGGATTCTATGACATTAAAACACAGACTGTTTTTCTAGACATAGCACAGTCTTAAGCACAATAGGTTACATTTACCTACTGTGCTTAAGACTTAGCTCTGGGCTCTGCACTGAAGAAGATCAAAGCTGTTGGTCCACTACAGACATTGAAGATATCATATCATGCCTTATTTGAGACACACAATAGATATGGCATATCATTATGGGGAAGCTCATCTGCCAGCAACCTCCAACAATCCTCATTCTACAGAAGAAAACTAAAGGACCATGGCTGGCCTACAATCACAAGAATCCTGCAGAGAAGTTTTTACCCACTTTGATATCCTAACTGTAGTGTCTTTATACATAATCGAAGTTATTGTACTTGTCTCAAGAAAAGGACTACCGACATTATAGACATTAGTGATTTCATAACCATTACATAAGACAAGGAAATGATATATTGATACCAGCACATAGAACAACTCATTACCAAGAAGCCACCCTTTAGTGGTGCAAGACTTTTCAACTCGTACTTCCTGAGACTCTCAAGATGTGGGATCCTATAGTTTTGAAGAAAAAGCTAAATAACTGTCTAATAAGCAATACAATATACAGCATAGAAGAATTTACTCATTTAGACAGCTCCATTTTCTCTAAGTTTTAATTTTTGTCTTGATTTTTAATTTTTGTCTACCATAAATTAAATTTGTTATTGTTAAAACCATAACATATTTTGTTATTCTGATTTTAACATATTAATTAATTTGCTCAATTTTTTCTTGCATTGATTGTCTATATTATTGTTTTTATTATCAATGACAGTTAATCTATAAAAAAATCTTTATTTTAGAATATTTGTATTATTATGTGACGTAGTTGCTATTCTTGAAGAATATATAAATAAAGCTATTTGACTATAACTATGACTGTATGGCAAAAATTGCAAATGTATGGGAAAATATTAAATCATCATCTAACACTCCTAGCTCCAGCTTAGCTGAGAAAACCTAAACCATCTTAAGTAAACAAAAGATTTTTCCTAGCAATTTATCATCTAAAAGTGATGAAACTCTTGTCATATCTACCACAGAAAAACATGAAGATTTTCATTCCCAAATTCTAAAAAACAGGAGTTAAATAAACTGAAGGAGGAGAAAAAATCTACAATTAACTATTAATTTAATGAAACATGACAATGAAACTTTACACCAAGAAATTGAGAATCGAAAAATCAACAACCAACACTGTCTAAAATGCAACCCTATTCTAAATTCTTTGAATAACCCATGGCAAAAATTTACAACTCTACTCATCATTTTCCGACTCAAAAAGCCTATAGCATTGAATGCAACAATGCTTTTGCTGTTCTCGGAAATCAATAAACATCTTCAAACAACAACAATGCAACCAGAAATGTGTATGAACAAATTAAATCACCCAAACATACAACCGACCCACGACTCACAGATGAAGAAGAAACTTTTAATTCTGGATGACAGCTATGGAAAAAAACTCAAAGCTATGATACAACAAAGATCTAGTTTTAACGTTTGTTCCTATGTGAGGTCCGGAGCAAGATTCAACAAAGTTACAGTAGAAATCAGAGAACTCAATAGGGTTTAAATGAAGACGACTTTCTTTTAGTCATAGCTGGTACTAACAACATAGGCAGTACAAGATTTAAACGTCTCACTGATGATATTAAGAAAAAAATTAGTGATTCGGAACAAACCAACCTAATTTTATCCACCATCCCAATGAGGCATGACCAACCAAATCTAGACCTAAAGATATCCAGAATCAATGCGGAAATTGAAAGTATTATTAGGCAGAAAAGAACTTGGCACTTGGCCAGGCGATGCGCAGTAAACTAATTGGAGTGCGGAGGGCCGCAGAGTGTGTGCCATATGGTTAACAAAAATAGAAAATAAAATCATCTGAAATTTAATTTGTGATTTACAACCTGCTTAACCTTGTTATTGTTAATAGATACATAATAAATAATTGTGACAATCAAAACTAATTGATTAAATAATTAATGACCCGCTTAACTTTTTTATTTATTTGTTTATAGATATATTGATTATATCATAATTAGATTTATAAGCAAATTAATGTAACTTCGGCTTCTGCCACCATAGTAACAGCACCACCTATTTACTGTTGCTCTGCCCATTATTTCTGATACCACACTGACTAGCCTACTGAAAGTTCCCTCTGAATCTGAAGTTCCGCTACCATCGCCAACTGAAAGTGACCCAAGAATTGGATGGGTGTATAAACTTTCTAAAAATGAACTACAAACTGAACTCTCTAAATACAAGCTAGATATGGAGGGCAATATGACAGATCTTAGACGTCGCCTTGTCTTATTCCTTCGTACAGGAAGCGTGTCTGATGAATCAACCAAAGTTCTCCCAAGTAATACCAAAGAAAACCTTTTCTTATTACCATCCACTCAGAATCCCTATACATCGACTACTACATCACCTTCTTTGTATACCGTAGACTCTAAATTTTAGATGCCAGGTGCATCCAGACCAATTTTAACCTCAAGACAGCAATCTGAACGCAGTGTTGAAGAAATGAGTATTCGAGAGATGTTAGGTGTACACCCGGATGCTAATTTTCAAGTAGTCCAAGAGAAAATCTTTGAGCTTCATCGTTCCATAAATGCTCGACCTAATAACCCTTCACTTGAAGCAGGGACCCAATTAGACCCAGAATTCAAAACTATGAACCTAAAAGAGGTCCGCAGGTAAACTGATACTCCAAGTTATAAGCCCTTGCATCAAATATACTCACCTCCTAATGTTTTGAGTAATAGAAACACCCAAAATTCAAGTCAGTACAATGCACCGTCGCATATGGTGAATGTAGCCCAAATTTGTGACCAAGTTAGGAATTCAATCGACATCCTATCGTATTTATTGAACGCCTTAATGAACTTGCTGATTCTTACAAGATTCCTCACGACCTTTTGCTAAAAGCTTTACCTGAGTTGTTAAACGGTTATGCGCTACTATGATACCTAAACAATAAATCCATGTGGACAACATTCGATGAACAGTATTTACCCCCCTGACTATAGACGCAATCTTGATGATGAAATTTCTCGCCGAACCCAAGGTGAAGAGGAAATTATACGAAAGTTTGTAATACCACTATTCTTCGACGTAGAGGTGGCTTTTCAATTAACCAAATACTTAATAGATTGTAAACTAATACGAAACCCGGGTACAAGTTATCCATACAACGAGAAACTTTCCAATCAGTGACGGAGCTGATATGATTAGCGGAAGGGCATGAACACTACTTGAGGGAAAAGAAAAACTTAAGACCACCACCATACCCAGCAGAGAGCCTAGTACCGGAGACAGCATACTCAGCTCGATCTAAAAGAAACAGATCCTACCTAATAGATGCTGTTGAAGCACCTATTAATGTTAATTATCTCTCTCAAAAGGCATAAAAATTGGCTAACACCTTTCAACTGAATATTTTCAGGACCTAGTTATGATCACCCTCGAAAAGTCATAATCAGGTTCAAGCTTTACCAAAGCAAGACAGCTTCTCACCGGTAACACAGTATCAAAAAAAAAAAACCAACGAGGCTTTAGGTGGAGATATTCCAACGTGCTGGAATAGTGAAAAGAAAGGTCACAAGTTCCATGCATGCCCATTACCTAAGACGAACTGCTCTTTTAATTGCAAAAAGCAAGGAGTACTAACTGTAAATTGCATTTGTCGCCAAGGAAACGGTTATCAAGACCAGAGACAAAGAGGTGGACCGAGTCTCGTATCCCAAGAACCACCTCCAATGAATGGAAACAATGGCTCCAAATCGTAAAATATTTAAATAAGGCCTCATGTTTCGAAGTTAAAGCTAATGACCCCCACCCTTTTGTAACCATTGATATTTTAGGAGAAGAGTTTTGTGCTCTGATAGATACAGGATCTATGGTAACCATAATTGAAGAACAGATTACAAAGTACTTTTGACATAAAGGCCTAAGTCCCTCTGCAGTAAAAATTAGTTTTCATTTAGCCGATGGCTCGACAACTGAGATCACCCAAGCTTTTGAGTTTGACTGTACAATCAATGGGACACTACGTACTATTCGAGCCCTCTACCTACCACACTTGTCTGTTCATATGATTATTGGTATGGACTTAATTACACTTTAATAATTATTAAAAACTCTTCATTTGAGATGGATGACCATCCCAATCTGGATATGTTATCTGATAATACCCATACAAGTACTGTGAGTCACTTAAGTATGGAAGAGGATAAAAAATTGCAGGAATTTTTTAACTATCATCAAATCTCTTTATTTGACGATGTTCCTGGTAGGACAAATCTGGTTGAACACAAGAGTCAATTAAAAACAGAAAATCCAATAAAGCAACGTCACTATCTAAGAAATCCAGCTATGCAAGCAATCACTGATGAGGAAATTAATAATATGCTGAAAGACGGCACTTGAGAACCGTCTTCAAGTGCCTGGAGTTCTCCTCTGGTC
>JAQJVL010000821.1:52341-107739 GCA_035578905.1 Stictocephala bisonia
CCTAATAACCCTTCACTTGAAGCAGGGACCCAATTAGACCCAGAATTCAAAACTATGAACCTAAAAGAGGTCCGCAGGTAAACTGATACTCCAAGTTATAAGCCCTTGCATCAAATATACTCACCTCCTAATGTTTTGAGTAATAGAAACACCCAAAATTCAAGTCAGTACAATGCACCGTCGCATATGGTGAATGTAGCCCAAATTTGTGACCAAGTTAGGAATTCAATCGACATCCTATCGTATTTATTGAACGCCTTAATGAACTTGCTGATTCTTACAAGATTCCTCACGACCTTTTGCTAAAAGCTTTACCTGAGTTGTTAAACGGTTATGCGCTACTATGATACCTAAACAATAAATCCATGTGGACAACATTCGATGAACAGTATTTACCCCCCTGACTATAGACGCAATCTTGATGATGAAATTTCTCGCCGAACCCAAGGTGAAGAGGAAATTATACGAAAGTTTGTAATACCACTATTCTTCGACGTAGAGGTGGCTTTTCAATTAACCAAATACTTAATAGATTGTAAACTAATACGAAACCCGGGTACAAGTTATCCATACAACGAGAAACTTTCCAATCAGTGACGGAGCTGATATGATTAGCGGAAGGGCATGAACACTACTTGAGGGAAAAGAAAAACTTAAGACCACCACCATACCCAGCAGAGAGCCTAGTACCGGAGACAGCATACTCAGCTCGATCTAAAAGAAACAGATCCTACCTAATAGATGCTGTTGAAGCACCTATTAATGTTAATTATCTCTCTCAAAAGGCATAAAAATTGGCTAACACCTTTCAACTGAATATTTTCAGGACCTAGTTATGATCACCCTCGAAAAGTCATAATCAGGTTCAAGCTTTACCAAAGCAAGACAGCTTCTCACCGGTAACACAGTATCAAAAAAAAAAAACCAACGAGGCTTTAGGTGGAGATATTCCAACGTGCTGGAATAGTGAAAAGAAAGGTCACAAGTTCCATGCATGCCCATTACCTAAGACGAACTGCTCTTTTAATTGCAAAAAGCAAGGAGTACTAACTGTAAATTGCATTTGTCGCCAAGGAAACGGTTATCAAGACCAGAGACAAAGAGGTGGACCGAGTCTCGTATCCCAAGAACCACCTCCAATGAATGGAAACAATGGCTCCAAATCGTAAAATATTTAAATAAGGCCTCATGTTTCGAAGTTAAAGCTAATGACCCCCACCCTTTTGTAACCATTGATATTTTAGGAGAAGAGTTTTGTGCTCTGATAGATACAGGATCTATGGTAACCATAATTGAAGAACAGATTACAAAGTACTTTTGACATAAAGGCCTAAGTCCCTCTGCAGTAAAAATTAGTTTTCATTTAGCCGATGGCTCGACAACTGAGATCACCCAAGCTTTTGAGTTTGACTGTACAATCAATGGGACACTACGTACTATTCGAGCCCTCTACCTACCACACTTGTCTGTTCATATGATTATTGGTATGGACTTAATTACACTTTAATAATTATTAAAAACTCTTCATTTGAGATGGATGACCATCCCAATCTGGATATGTTATCTGATAATACCCATACAAGTACTGTGAGTCACTTAAGTATGGAAGAGGATAAAAAATTGCAGGAATTTTTTAACTATCATCAAATCTCTTTATTTGACGATGTTCCTGGTAGGACAAATCTGGTTGAACACAAGAGTCAATTAAAAACAGAAAATCCAATAAAGCAACGTCACTATCTAAGAAATCCAGCTATGCAAGCAATCACTGATGAGGAAATTAATAATATGCTGAAAGACGGCACTTGAGAACCGTCTTCAAGTGCCTGGAGTTCTCCTCTGGTCTTAATTGTAAAACCCCCTGGAAAGATGAGATGTTGTCTTGATCTTCGACAAGTAAACAAAGTTAGTGAAAAGGATGTATATCCCCTTCCTCATATAAGCAGAATATTGGATAAACTAAGACTCTAAATATATAACTACGATTGATCTTAAAAACTGCTATTGATTTTTAAGATCAATAGAAAAGACAATCAAAAAAGAAAGCAGACCCATAACGGCTTTTACTGTTCCAGGCAGAGGCCTTTTTCACTTTAAAGTTATGCCATTTGGATTGCATTCAGCTTCGGCTACATTTCAAAGGCTATTAGACCATATAATTGGCCCTGAATTTGAACCACACGCTTTTGCCTACTTAGACGACCTTGTATCTGTATCTAAAAGCTTCAATGATCATCTCGACCGTTTAGAAAAGAGTGTTTATAAGACTACAAAAATGTGGACTGCACCTTAATGTAGAAAAATGTAGTTTTTGTAAAAGAAAATTAAGATATTTGGGCCATCTGATCAATGAATTTGGCATACAAAATGATCCCGAAAAAGTAAGCTCGATCCTGGAATTCCCCACTCCTACATGTGTGAAACATGTCTGAAGCTTTCTTGGATTGGCCCCATGGTACCGAAGGTTTGTGGAGAACTTTGCTCGAATCTCGGCTCCCTTGACTAAACTTTTGAAAAAGAATCAGCGGTGCGAACGGACCGAAACCCAAGATAAAGCGTTCAAAACACTAAAAGAAAAACTCACCTCAACACCAGTGTTGACATGCCCTAACTTTGAAAACCCTTTTGTCGTTCAGGTAGATATATCTGATGAAGGATTGGGAGCATCACTCACTCAAACAATTGACAAAAAGGAAAAAGTTGTATAGTTTTTTTTACTTCTTACTGAGAACGAGAACAAGTTTTCGGTTACGGAGATGGAATGTCTTACCCTTGTCTGGGCCATTAAGAATTTCAGACCATACCTGGAGGGATACAAATTTACTGATATAACAGACCATCAGGCTCTAAAGTGGTTGATGAATCTGGAAAAACCGTCTGACCACCTAGCCCGCTGGATACTAGAGATCCAGCAACACGACTTTACTATTCGGTATAGGAAAGGTACTTTAAATCAGGCCACTGATGCACTGTCTCGTTATCCTGTCACAGGAGATAGAGACTGAGATGAAATTAAAATTGACCTCCAAGTAATAAATCCTAGCACCCCAAAAACTGGCAAAAATAAACTGTCACCTAACTGTAGTCCAAAACGAGGGGATTCCACCAAGGAACCAACTCAGCAGGATTAGTATGCAACGATGCAACGATGCATCAATCTGTAACAATAAACCTCATACATTTGCAAATTATACGATAATCGAGGGAAACCTCTACCATAGAATTAAGGCCAAGAATGCTCTGGCCGATCCAACGACTCAGTGGAACAGATTCTTTGAAGAGAATGGTTCTGGAAGAATGTCATGATTGCCCTACCGCAGGTCACTTTGATATTAAAAAGAGCATTCTTAGAGTTGGTGAGAGGATTTACTGGCCTGGCTGGCGTAAGGATGTATGCACATAGGTCCACCATTGTTAGACGTGTCAAAGGTATAAAGTTGAACACCGTCAAGGAGCAGGAAAGATGAATTTCAAACGTTCTCGAGGACCTTGGTATATGATAATAAGTGATGTTATTGGTCCACTGCCTCGCTCTCGGAAAGGAAACAAATGTATTGTTGTCTTTCAAGACTCTTTTACAAAATGGGTCTAAATGGCTCATTTGAAAAATGCTATGGCAAAATCAATCGCAAATAAACTAGTTGACCTAGTTTTACTCCGATTTGGATCACCTGAGGTAATACTTACGGACAATGGTACTCAGTATGTGGCTAATATATTTAACATGCTTACTGAAGACTGGGGAATTAAGCACCAACTCACCGCACCATACAATCCACAGAGTAATCCAACTGAAAGATTACTCTGTGGATTACTCTTTCAGTTGTAATTTTGTTTGTTGATTACTTGGATGGAAGTAATCAAGACCATGATTTCTCAATTTGTGAAGCAGGATCAGTGGACATGAGACTTGCACCTGGAAGAGTTTCGATTTGCCATCAATACCTTTACATTCACCTCAATACGTTCATGAATCTACCCAGTATACCCCAGCCATGCTTAATTTTGGGCATGAGATCCGAACACCTAAAGCCTTATATGGCCCAATAAATGACAATATAACAGATGGTACATTCACTGTGGGAAAAATGCATGAGCTATGAACTCAGCGGCTGTGACACCTTCAAGAGAAATGCCAAGAAACCTTCGGAAGGCATACTCGAGGCAGGCCTCCTACTATAACCTTTGTCGACGATAAAATCTCTACGTCATTGGTCAACTCGTACTTCGAAAGACTCATATATTATCAACTGCAGCACACTACATTGCGAGTAAGCTGGCACCGAAATTTGAAGGGCCGTTTGGTTTACAAAAACAAAACGTTTACGTAGTCCATAGCAGTTTAGAGTGTTATCCATTTGGAAAAATTCATCTCCTTTGTTTAGGCAGTCAATGTTAATATCTCCAATTAGGACTGTTGAGTGTTTTTCTGCTGAGACTGTTTCAAGGGAGTCATAGATGACGTCCAGTCCTGTTTCTAGGTTACCATGTGTTCTGTAGATACCTACAATGTGGAGATATGTTTTCCTAAAAGCTATTCTCAAGGCAGCTATCTCACATATCATTTCAATGGAGTGCTCTTTCGTGTTGATTTCTTCCGCTTTTTCGCTTATTGTGGTTTTGACATAAATGGCGACTCCACCTTTCAGGTGAGATTTGCAGCTAAATCCTGTTTTTAGAGTATACCCTATGAGTCTTGTATTTTTGAGTGTTTCTTCTTTTTGTCCATGTTCTGTCAGTACTACTATATCAGGTTTTAAGATATCAAAGAGTGCATTGAGTCTATCTATTTTATTGGAGATTCTATCTGTGTTTTGATGGAAGATCGTTAATTTATTCTTGTAGCTGAGTTTGTTTGTTTTTCTTTGGCCCTTTTCTTGCGGTTTATTTCTAAAAAAAGGTCTTGTGTATGCTGTTCTTTACTTTTTATGTGGTTGGTTTCCTTTGACGTTATGGAGTTTAAGTGCCCGACATTTTTCTCAAAAAACTCTTCAATTGTTTCGAGTGGTCCAAGTTTTGTAGCAGTATGCGGGGGGGGGGGGGGGGTTTGCAACCTTGAATTTTCTGTTGCACTCTTGTTTTCCAAGATTTATGTTTTGCTCATGGGGTGGTTTCGGTGGGGCAGACAATGTTCCATTGCCTGCTTCTTGTGCTTCTTTGCTCTTCTGGCTCCTTGCAACTTGGAGAGAGATGCTAAAGATGTTTTTTCTCCGTGTGACTGAAGGTTTTCTCACACTGGTCGAGAAATTTTTTGAGGTTTAGGAATTGGAGGGATATCCAGTGAGGTAGGTTACAGATGTTTTGGGAACTTGGGTTTTGTTTAGTGGCTGGTTGATGTTACTTTCATGTGTATTATGTTGCGTGGTTGTTTCTGTCAGCTTCTCTGAGGTGCAGGATGTTGGTGTTGGCCCAGGTGATTGTGGTTTAGGCAATAGTGAGTTGTCAGGTATTAGGTGAGGTTCGAAGCTCTTCAAAACTGTTTTTATATATGATTTGATCGTTTCATTATATTCCAACAGCTTATGTTTGAGGTTATCATTTTCAAAAGAGTGGAACTTAAGATATCCATTTCTTCTTTTTGTGATGAGTTTTTTAGCTTAAGGTCATTAGATGCACTGTTTATTGCACTTTTTATTGCCTCTATATTTTTTATTTGGTCCTTTAAGGTGGTGTTCAGGGATGACAGATATTTAATTTGTCCTGTGTAGCTGTTACTTTCGATCTCTGCTTGTTTAATGAATTCTTCCCTTAGTTCTCTTTCGATTTCAAGTTTCCTCTGCAGCGATGTTATTTCACAGTGTAGGTTTTGATTTTCCCTTTTAAGGTTACTTATAGCCTCTTCTGCCAAGTTAAGTTTGTCTTGTAATGCAAGTTCGAGTTGGGATTTTCCATTTTTAATTTCGTGAATCTGCTGTTTAAGGTGGTTATTTTCTGTTAATAACGCATTACCTAGTTCAGCAGCTAGAGTCAGTGATTTATCTGGGTCAAAATTCTCCCCTATTGGCAAATCTTGGATCTTCCTATAACACCAGTGTTCAGACCTACCATTCCTATACCGACTACTATTCCTTATGTGTTTTGCCCACAAACAGGTTAACATAATTAACAGTGTTAATTTCTATAATCATAGTTTTACTAGAGTATGTATGTTAAGACATACCTTAACCGATTACCAATCCTTGTGTGGCTCGCCCAGAGCCAAATTAACATAATTAACAGTGTTAATTCCTGTAACCATAGTGTTACTAGAGTGTATGTTACATTATACCTTTACCGACCAACGATCCCCGTGTGGTTCGCGCACAACAATATTGCAACTATCAACATTTACCCTATTAATTGATTTATTTATTTATTATTTTTTTCAAAATAGTTTGGGAATATAATTTCAGGTTACATTATTTCCCTTCGGACTTATCTGTGATGAGGAGGGTTATACCATAAGTGGAAAGATCCTTGTGATTTATCACCTATAATCATCTGAGTCATTTAATTTAAAATTGTTTAACAGGCCAATTGGGATAGATGTAAACCGTGCTGAAATGTAGGACATATTGAACATTTATAATACATTTTCCTAAACTTCATTCTTTTATGAGTATTTTAATGTCCAATATGTTTGGGTAAAGTCCTTGTTTCTAATAAATATAGCTATTTAAAATCAGTTCATTCTTTTTATAACACCTTGTATTTTAGAGCACAATAAAAAATAAATAATTATTTTAATGAATTAATAAACATGGAAATGGATAAGTACATTCTTTGCTTGCATTCACTTCCCCCTCCAGCTCCCCCATACTTTTTGCTTTACTTATTTTAAGATTTTGGCAATTCAATAAGGCAATATCCTTTCTCCATTCAAATGCGGTGGTAGAGCCCACAACTCTTCTGTCTTTCCTTATATTCATATTATGAGCAAGAAAACATTTTTATATACTATCGAGTCTATTTTTAAACACCAAATATTTTTCCGAAATGTAGTTTTGCTATTTTAGTTTTCTAGGTCTAGTAGAAAATATGGGACTCATACATTTTTAATTTGTTAAATCTGAAGGAATAATCGGATCTATGAAGAAAATATCTACAACTCTAGATCAATGTTCAATGCATATTCATGATTTGTAATAAGTTCATATACATTAAAATCAGTCACATATTTACAATTTGCAAATGTAAGATTGATTTGTTCCCAGTGACAAATATTTTTCTTTGATTTCAAAGCAGGTTGGCTCATACTTTGACTTTTACAAACTCTAAATGTGTATTTAAATTCAGGTACTTTCTTTAATTTGATACTCATACATCACTCAACTGTGCCAAATCAATAATAATAATAATATCCAATCATAAAATATAACTTTCAAAACTGTTGACTTGGAGATATCCATAAATAATGACTAAATTCTTATTGGTGACAAAGTCTTTGCCAAAGTCAGAGGATACTCTCACTGGCCAGCTATAAATAAATCTTTATTGTCACAAAACGTTTCCATAATAATAGCATAGCTATGAAACAGATGACATTGTCAATATAGTACTATTTTACTTATATCTACATAACAATCCTATATGGCCAAACCAAGAACTGAATGATCCTGTTAATGACTAAAAACTTCAGTCCCAATTTAACATAAAAATACAAAACAAGAGAAAAATAACACAGCAATAAAATCAAAAAACATCATCCAAGAACTCATTAATTTTGTAGTATGCTTTATGTAGTAAAAGATTCTTAACATTATTTTTGAATGCATTTGAGCAAATTGATGCCTTAATATCAGACAGTAATTTATTAAAAAACTTTCTTCCCATGTAAGATGGTGTTTTTTCAACCAGTTTCAAATTATGTCTGGGATACTGAAAATTATTTTTAAACCTAGTGTTGTATTCATGCTGACTGTTTTCATTATAAAGGGTTTCGTAATTTGATTGCACTGATAGTAGTGTTTTGAAAATTATTAAACTGGGGACAGTCAAAATGCTAAGGTCACAAAAGATTTGTTTGCACGAGGCTTTCCAGGATGAAAATGTCATTATTCTAAGGAATTTTTTTGGGTTCTTAGGATTTTATCTATATTTGATGAAAACCCCCAGAACTCAGTACCATATTGCAAAACAGGATAAAAGTATGCATAATATATTATCAAACGGGTAGAGATATATAATAAATAGAGTAGAGCTAGGTGATCTAGGCAAAGCCTTTTATCATGTAAGTTTTTTTTATACATATGATAAAACCACTTTAAAAGTAAATAACATCTGCAACTATGAAGAAAATAAACATCAATATGGACTCCCTAAAACAGACAACTTCAAGAACAAAACCTTTAATAATGCCCTTAAGAAAGCAGAAAAGTATTTGAATAATAGCTCCACTCCCATCAAAAATGTACAAAATACAAATATTAACGATGATACTGATTCCTTAAACAAATCAATTAAAGAACTTGAGCACAGCCTCATTGAAAACAATTTCCTTGAGAACAGAACCAGCGAAGAAGAAAAACTAGAAATGGCAGCTAAAATAGCTCAGCTCTGTCCAGTCAAAATAATTCTTTAAAAGAACAAACCCTAAGATTAATAGCAGAACTTGCTAGCGGTAAATAAAAGCTTGAAGAAATGAGGGACACAGAAGACAAATACACTGAAAGACTTGAAATTGTACAACACCAACTAACAGAAACCCAGGCTCAATTTGATAAAGAAAAACAGCTACGATTAAATAATCAAAATGTCTTTGAAGAGCATGACACCATACTCAGACAAATAATTGATGACTATTTAGAAAAGACAGAAAAACAAGAAAAAAATCATCAAAAATCTAAGTATGAAAATTGAAACTCAAAGTCATGAAATCAATGGCGGTAAATTAATTAGTACAGCTACTCAGACCCCAAACAACAAACATTCTCGTTTAACCGCAGCTAACTTTCCATCTCTGCTATCTGAAATTGTAAATCTAAATAAAAAGCAAGAGGATATGTAGAATATGCTCAGGACATTGATATCACAGACCACCCATGGAATCAGCCAAACCCGAAGTAAACAACTGATCAAATCACCTTTGACTACCACATCAATGACAGATAACAACAATTTGACACCTGGAGCTAGCCAAACCAATCATGAAAAACTGAACTGCTACCATTTAATGAACACCGAGACAATCAATAATAACAACCTGACACCTGGAATCAGCTAAACCAGAAGCAAAAACTGATCAAATCCCCTTTGACTACCACATCAATGATAGATAACAACAATTTGACACCTGGATCTCCAAACAAATCATGAAAAACTGAACTGTTACCATTTAATGAACACCGAGTCAATCAATAATAACAACCTGACACCTGGAATCAGCTAAACCAGAAGCAAAAACTGATCAAATCCCCTTTGACTACAACAGCAATGACAGATAATAACAACTTAACACCTGGAGCCAGCAAAACCAATCACGAAAAACTGAGCTGCCATCATTTGACAAACAATGAGAGGATCAATAATAACAATCTGACACCTGGAGTCAGTCAAACCAGAAGCAAAAAACTGCATCACCAATCTCTGATAAAGACTCACTCTACAACACAAAACTAGATGGAGTAGGGCTTTAAAACGCCAAAACAAAGCTTGAAGAAAATTGTCTTTAGTGTTGCTCTTCAGGCACAAAAGTATCAAAATGCTTGTAAAGTTGACCCTCACTCCAACCAAGTAACAAATACTTTCAAAGTTCAAAAACGCCCACCAATGACAGCCAAACTACTGGGAAAAATGAATCATTTGAAGACTTCTTCACCAAAAATATAGACGAAGCCATCAAACTACATGCCTTCTTTTCCCCCAACACTAACTTAAGATCCTTAAGCACACCAGAAAATCAAATGGACAACCAGACAAGAGAGCATTTTTTAGCTCACCTATCACAGAAAAAAACTAAATACAAAGCTGGGAAAATATTAAATACTATCCCAAAAACTGTTAACCAATATTCCATCAAAATATATGTGGGCTAAGATAAAAAGTTGACAGGCTTCATCACCTTCTTATTAACATAAATCCAGCTATTGTGGTCCTAACAGAACACGGTCTAAAAGAGAAGAATTAGAACTGACAGCAATTGAAGCGTACTTTTTAATATCACACTACAGCAGAGAAGAGCATAAGCAAGGTGGAGTAGCCATGAATGCAAAGGATGAGTTGGCATCTAGCTGTAAATCAATCGACATATCCCACCTCTGTCAAGAATTCTCTTGTGAAACAGCAATGCGGTCTGTTGAGTCTAGGGAAAACATTGTACACATTCTTGGTATATACAATTCACCAAGTGAAAATGTAAGGGCTAGTGTAAACGCTTTAGAAAAAGTCCTCAAGCATATTCAAGCACACAACAAACAGCTTGGACTGATTGGTGACATCAATATAGACAGAATGAAGATTACAATGGACAGTACCATCTTAGAAGATGAACTAACTTCTCACCATATCCAAAGACTCCCCTTACCAGCCACTCGCATAACGCATAATACCTCCACCTCAATTAACTGTATGTGCACAAACATATAACAAAACTGACATCGACACGGTCATAATCAAGCCTGGGCTCTCTAACCAGTCAGCCCAAATTTGCAGGATTCACAACTAAAAATTAAAAACTCCAGCAGAGTATGCTTAAAAAAGATGCTTCAATCAGTCAAACCTTGAAACTCTCTCATCTCTTCTTCATAACAAAAATTGGGATCCAATTCACCTTGCTACTGACTAAGATACAGCATACAACATCTTTCAAGGAGTTCTACAAGCATCTCTTAACAATGCCTGTCCCACAAACAAAATTAGTAAGAAAAATAAAAAAAAGATCCTTTCCGTATGACAATGAAGCAAAGAGCTTAAAAGCTGACTTCCTAAAGGCATTACAAAAATATGAAACAACAGAAAATAAGGCCATGGTGGAAAGGAAGAAAAATTATGACAAGAAACTCAGAAAATTAATACAAAACGCAAATCCAAATTACATAAAAACCACTGATAACAAGCCAAGGCCATGCAAGGACGCAAAGACATGACAAACCCTGTGTTATACCTGATACCGCGGCTCATCATAAGGTGTTATATCAGAGAACTACTGTACTTCCTTGTACTTAAATAAAGCTTTAAAAAAGTTTCATGTTTTGACAAAGGAATCTCAATGTAATGCCAGAAATGAATTATTTCGAGATACATGTCTGTTCTTATATCTCAAGCTTGAGTGATTTTTTGATTCAATATTACTTTTTTTTATTTCCATGCATCATACGTTTTTACAGTCTTTATATTAATTAGCCTTAGTAATCTATCTGAGCTATCTTATGAAAACAGTTATAACTAATTAGTTCTCATCTTCTAGTTCTTAATTGGTAAGGTCTACTAAATTCTTTAAGTATTAATAATTTTTACAACCTTGTTTTTCATTGTAAAACTGGATAGCTTGTTTGCTAGTGCATGGTTCGCCTGGCATGTTTTGTCTGGATGGCAAATTATTTATATCCCATAATGTGGGTGCTGAAAACATCAACTTCTGCACTATCATTGCTTCAAATGGCATTCTGTTAAACGGCACAACTCCATTACACAGTTCCAAAATCGTGATTCCCAAAGAGTAAACATCAGTGTTGTAGGAATAAACTGCATTATCCTGAAACCCAAAATTAATCAGGCAAGGTAAAGAAATGATACAATTCTTTTCTTAAGTTATTCATTCAAAATCATAAACTGTTAAGATAGAAATATAAAACCTAGATTGAACACAGTGCATTAAATATACGCCTACAACTGTTATCAATAGAAACAAGTTTACCTTTTATCATGAAATCTTTCTTTTTAACACAATATTCATTCTGCTTTGACCATATGTTGAAAATTAAAATAAATTTTTACAGATTAAAAGTTAAAATAAATAGGAGTTCATTTCCTACTACTGGAACGTCAACTACTAATACCGTCGAAACGCGTCGCAACTCAATTCTGATAAGAAATGCCAAAAGGTACGATTAATATTATTAACATAAATAGTTAAATTTTTCTTTTTTTTAGATGGATTCCCTACAACCTAGACACCTACAACCCACGATCCTTCCATTGTCCGATGACACCAGCCAGTTGAATTCTCAGGTGACCTAAACTGCCCCCCCCCCCCCCCCCCCGAGGTCCAAATATGTAACACTCGAAAACTAGGGCTAAAATAATTGAGTGTGAGTTAACAGTCAGTGTGAGTTAATAATCACACAGTCAACAGTTATGTACTACTTTCAGCACCCTAAGAAACCTGCAATAATCATTACTGAACAAATCAACATTTTGACCCATTTGTAATTATATAGCACACCGGATCACCAGGTCACATACTCCAACATATGGGAGAACAAACGGATCTCTTGAGCAAAAAGTATATCTTGGACGGATATATATAAGTATATATAACGGATATATAAGTATATATAACGGATCTCTTATATCCGTTATATATAAGTATATATAACGGATCTCTTGGAGGTGTAGCAATGTACCAGAGGGAAGATGTCGACATTGATATAGAGTTAGCAACATCAAATCACAGTGAAGAACTTGTGTGTGAACTAGCTGCCACAACATTTAGAATAGGCAGTTCAAAATTAACCATAATCGGAATATACAGACCCCCACAAGGTAACCTGGATGAAGCGTTAAATGCCCTATCGCAATTGATCGAAGAACTCCAACCTCACAACCACAAGCTAATAATCACTGGAGACATCAACATCAATAGTCTAATACCTAACAAAAGCAATACTAAATTGACGGAAACCCTTGCCCTACACGACATCACAAGGCTAAACCTCCCTGCCACTAGAATAACACACATTTCATCCACTTCTATCGACTGCATCTGCACAAACCTGCCTCCTGACAATGTCAAAGTGAATATTCTAGAAACAGGCTTATTAGACCATAAAGGCCAGCTTTGCACATTAAACATTACAAAAAATAAAACCCAAAACCATACAAAATCAGGGAGGCAGATAAATAAAAAATCACTGGAACAGCTGAAAATACATCTATCAAACCATGACTGGAGAAGGGTCTATGTTTCGGAGACAGTGGACGAATCCTACAACACTTTTTTACACATCCTGACAATGGAACTTGATGCAGCATGCCCTGTGAAGAAAATTAAACAAAGGAAAATAAACAAAGTGATACAGTTCACAGACAGAAAATCAATACAGTTAAAACAAGACTATCTCAACTCTCTTCGTAGGTATGAGCTAACTGGACGGACAGAGGATAAAAACATCATGGCCGAGAGGAAGAAGTGTTATGACCTCAACCTGAAGCAAATTAAACAAGCAGAAGCAACTAAAAAAATCCTCCAATTTGACAACAAATCAAAAGCAGTCTGGCAAATAATAAAACAAGAAAGAACAACAAACAGAGGCAAAAAAGAAGTACAGCCCATGAAACTTGTTACTGCAGGCAAAGTACTAAACAAACCTACTGAAATTGCAGAGGAGTTTAATAAATACTTTGCAAGTATAGCTGAAAACACCTTAAAGGCAAACAAACAAAACACCAAGAGTAAAGGAATAAATAGTAAACCGTCCTCAGTACAACAGAATCTGACCTTCTCACTGACAAACGAACAAGAAGTTAAAGATGCAATAGCCAAGCTAAAAAACAACGCGTCCTGCAGTACTGATGAAATCTCAGGAAAACTGGCAAAGCACTGTGTAGACGCCATTCTGGCACCACTGACTACCATCATTAACAGGTCTCTCCAAACAGGAATTTTTCCCTCAGCTCTTTAAGAAGCTAAAGTGTATCCAAAGTTAAAGAAGGGGAACAAAACCGAAATTGGAAACTACCGCCCCATATCAATTATCCCAACATTTTCAAAAATACTGGAAAAGATAGTACTAAAAAGACTTCTCGCCCATCTAATGGAGTTAAACCTTTTAACCAACAGCCAACATGGATTCATCAAAGGAAAGTCTACAACCACAGCCATGATAGATCTCGTAGAGTCAATTATAGATTATCTTGACAACAGAAAGTTCACAGCAGCTTTACTACTTGACTACTCCAAGGCATTCGATTGCATAGGACACAAGATAATACTAGAAAAACTCGAAGGGCTGGGAATAACAGGCACTCCTAAAACCTGGTTTGAGAGCTACCTCACAGGACGAAGCCAACTAGTTGAGCTGAACCACACAACTAATGGAGTGACACAGACAATCAGATCCAAACCACAACCAATGACTAGGGGTGTCCCTCAGGGATCTGTGCTCGGCCCTGTCTTGTTTATACTCTTGACTAATGACTTCCCTGACTATGTAAAAAACTTCAGCTCTGTAGTTATGTTTGCAGACGACACCACCCTCCTGCTCCAAAGTGAAACAGCCGAAGATCTCAGCATAAAAGCCTATGTAGCTCTAAATATGACCCATGACTACTGATCTTTGAATGACTTGGCCGCAAACCCATCCAAGACGAAGCAGATTAACTTTGGAGGAAGAGGGGTTCAAGTTCCTGTGTTGCCTAACATAAGTAGCGAAGAGGAAACCAAACTCTTGGGACTAACCTTGGACGCTAAGCTTACCTGGAATCCACATATTGACAGCCTCTGCAAAAAACTAAACACCGCCACCTATGTAATAAAAAGAATAAAAGGTGTAAGCAGCTGGGAAACAGCAAAAATCACATACTATGCACTTATGGAAACCCACCTGAGGTATGGAGTCATTGTATGGGGCAGTACATCAGCAGCACACCTGAAGCGAGTGCTGAAAATACAAAAATCAGCTGTAAGATCTCTAACAAATCTGGATTCCAGGGACAGCTGCAGACCAGCATTCGAACAATTAAAAATAAAGACTGTCACAGCGATATATATCCAAGAACTCATTCTTCATGTGGATAAGCTTGGACTTCCCAAGGCAACCCGACCACATAGTTACAATACCCGGAATGCGTCTCTGATACCACCAGCCAGACATCGAACTGCTCTTCACGACAAGAAACCCTCGACAATGGGAGCTCGACTCTACAACCAGCTACCAGTTCTCTTCAAACAACTAACAGGGAATGCACTGAAGAGGAAACTCGATTCGTGGTTGTCAGAACATCCTATCTACACAGTACAAGAATTCACCGAAAAGATAAACCAGAGTTACACTAATACTCAGCCATAAATGACAATCATGTATTATTATCATGTCTCATATGTATATTCTGACGCATAACCTGTTCTCAATGTTCATGTTAATAAAGAGATTCTGATTCTGATTCTGGAACTTTTAGGCTAATAGTATCCACCAAACTATGGCCATGAAGCACTCAGTAAAAAGAGTTAGTCACAGTGCAACAAACTATTAAAGTTGATATATTAATTTATAGGTGCGCCTCCGCTACGCCTAACTTCAGACCATTCATGAGGGGATTTCCTCTGTAAAGTTTTGATTGCCTTGATCTGTGTAAATCCGGCTCCTGTTCCAAGGAAGAATCCAATAATGAAAGTGACTTCAAACTAATAGCCTGTAGTGTGTTAAACAATTGTACTTTCATTAAAATACCTGAAGATCCACAAAATAAGACCCAAGTTCTTCTTAACTTTTGATACAACACAGTTTATGTACTCAAAGAAGATCAATTTGGAGTCTGAAAGAATGCCAATATCCCACGCAGCACGATTTCAGTTGTTCCAATTAAAGAAAAGTTAAGTTCAGTTGTTCCAATATTAAAGAACAATAATTCTGTTCAATTAGACAACATAAGACCCATTAGTTTGCTATCTGTTTTTTCCAAACTTATTGAAAAAATAATGGTAAAGAGACTGCAAAAATATTTAGATAATTTAAATTTTTTTAGCGAACGTCAATTTGGTTTCGTCAAGGGAAAATCTACAGAAGATGCCTTAGCATCCATAACAGAAAACATTTATAGTGGTTTGAATTCCAAATTGAAATGTACAGGACTTTTTATAGATTTCAAAAAAGCATTTGATTTAGTTGACCATGACATTCTGTTAAACAAGTTAGAATACGTAGGAATTAGAGGTATTGTTTTGAGTTGGTTTAAAACTTTCATTATGAATTGAAAGCAACAAGTAAAGTTTCAAAATACCTTCCGCTCAGCTAAAATAGTTGAATCCGGAGTTCTCCAAGGATCTGTGACATCTGCATATGGTCCATAATTAACAAAGAAAGAAACAAACAAACCAAACAAAATGTAGAAATTAATCTCAATATAAATGGTAATTTGGTTAAAAATCAAACAGACATTGCAGAAAAAATAAACTCTTTCTTTGTCAACGCAGCAGAAAATGCCCTCACAGCCTGCGCAGCTCAAAGAGTAACACATCCCCTGATTGCACCCAGAGAATGTGATTCTTATTTATATCAACTAGCTCCTACAACTCCAGCCGAGGTTCAAAAAGTTATTAAATCATTTAAATCCAAATCCTCTGCAGGATTAGATGAGGTCTCATCAAAAATTTTGAAATTTTGCACTGAAGAACTAACTCATCCCTTAACTAGTTTGATAAATAAGTCGTTCACTAAGGGATCCTTTCCCAGTGCTTTGAAACTGTCTAAAGTTTACCCCTTACACAAGAAAGGCCCAACTACTGAAATATCCAATTATAGACCAATTACCCTAGTTTCTACCATCTCAAAAGTCATAGAGAAAATTGTACTTTCAAGAATAATGAGTCATCTTACAGTAAATAATTTACTTACAGAGCGACAACATGGTTTTGTAAAAGGGAAATCAACCACAACTGCCATAGTTAGTTTTGTAGAAGAAATAATAGACCAACTTGATAAGGGAAATTGTGTTTCTGAAATACTTTTGGATCTAAGTAAAGCTTTCGACTCCCTGGGACACGACCTTATTATTTCCAAACTTGATGCACTAGGAGTCAAAGGGAATGCAAAAACTTGGTTTCAATCCTATCTGACGGGGCGCAACCAATTAGTGGAAATCAAAACAACTGAAAGAAGAAGGTTACAAACAGTCCAATCCAAACCTAAGGAAATAACCAGGGGAGTCCCACAGGGGTCTGTTTTGGGACCGGCTCTCTTCATAATGTTTACAAACGACCTGCCAGAACAATTAAACATGTGCTTATCCTTGATGTACGCGGATGATACCACACTTATTGTAAGTGAGAGCAGCATTGATGAACTGGAGATGACCTCTGAAAGAAGTCTAGAGAAAGCTTATCAATACTGTAGCAAGAACGACTTGGTGGCAAACACAGCAAAAACAAAACAAATAATTTTTAGAAGCAGAAATGATTTGGAAGAACTTGCAAATGTAAGCCTTGAACAAGAAGTCAAGCTCCTCGGTGTGACCATAGATGCTGACCTTACCTGGACCCCACATATAAATCAGGTATGCAAAAAGATTTCCTCTGGCCTTTTTGCCTTGAAAAGACTAAAAAATATTGCTGACACAGTCACTGCAAGAACAGCATATTTTGGTCTCTGTGAAGCTCACATCAGGTATGGTCTCCTTGTGTGGGGAGGAACATCAAGGGCGAATATGGAAAGAATTCTAGTATTACAAAAACGGGCAATAAGAATAATAGGAAATCTGCAGGAAAGAGAATCGTGCCGAGAGGCTTTCAAAGAGCTGAGAATTATGACTGTGGTTGGTTTATACATACAAGATGCCATCATGTATGCAGACAGCAGAAATGCTTTAAGAAACCACAACATCCATGGTTATAATACAAGACATGCAGCAGACTTTGTAACAGCCCGACACCGCCTAGCTCTATATGAGAAGAAACCTTTGTACGTTGGATGTAAACTACACAACCCCCTTCCAGAACATCTGCGGACCTTGACTGGCAAGACCTTAAAAAACAACCTAACTGAATGGCTGATGGATCAACCTCTCTACACCATTGAAGAATTTTTTTACCAACTATGACTTACAATTCCTGTTTTATTATTTTATTTTACATGTTGATGCCAATGTATTTCTCAAAGAAATTGTACAAATAAAGATATTCATTCATTCATTCATTCATCTGCTGTCATGTTCTTAATTTTTATAAATGATTTGTTGACCCTACGTTTTAATGGAAAAATTACAGCTTTTGCGGATGATATAGCTATTTTCACTCAAATGAGAATGAATTAAATATTAGTGAACAAATAAATAGTGACCTATTATTATTACGTAAATGGTGCCTCATTAACAAAATGCAAGTTAATGTCAACAAAACTAAATTTGTAAATTTCAACATTCAAAATTTTGATTTGCCAATTCCTCTGAAATTCCATTCTCCATCTTCTAGCACAAGTCTTTGTAAGTGCCAACCATTAGAAAAAGTAAACAGTTTCAAAAATTTAGGAATTACATTGGACGAAAAATTTACTTTTGAACAACATATTTCCAGCTTACATAAGAAAATTAGATCTGCTATTAGAAAGTTTTATTTTTTAAGAAATGTCTGTAGTATCGAAGTTTTAAGATCTCTTTATTTCGCATTAATTAATTCCATGTTGCAGTATGTCCTATTGTGCTGGGGTGGAAGCTTCAAATATTTAATAAACAAATTAAGAACAACACAAAATTACTTTCTAATTCTAAAGAAAACTTTGAAAGCTCTTTCCCTCTTTACAGTCAATTAAAAATTCTACCCCTTCAGCACCTTTTTATATTTAAAGTCTTAAGATAGTTTTTTATTAGAAGTGGAAACATAAGGAACACTAATTTATACTACACAACAAGATTTATACAGAACAAAAATTACAGACTGCCAAAAGTAAACAAAGCCATTTTTAAACGTTCACTTGCCTACTTGGGACCAACATTTTTAAATTTTCTTCCACTTGATATTAAAAATGCAGTTAATTTGATAACTTTTTGTAAAAAAACAACTACTTGGCTTTCACTGCAACAAGACGTAAGCTATTTTAATATTGATATATCATAAAATGATTTGTTTGTTTTGCTCTTGACAAGAAACCATTGTCATAAAATACATGTACAACTCTCTAGTTCACGTTTTTGAATTATTTGTGTTTATAGTTTTAGATTATTTTTATACTTTAATTAAATTATATTTTCAGGAATATAAACATTGCAGGTGGCGATTGTGTGTCTTCTATTATGAAATTATATGTATTGCTAGACTCAATTAATTAATGCTATGTTTTTTAAATATAAATTTTTTCTTAACTCAAACTGGTCACATAACTTGATATAGTGGCCAGTTAATTTCCAAATAATTACTATGTAAATGGATAATTGTCATTATTAGTTGGAAATAAATTCATTTATTCATTTCTATTCTATAAAATAAGAAGATTAGTTTTACGAGTGAGAGAAAATGCCACTATTTTTATGAGGTTCAGGTGTCTTCGTCCACTTTTCAGCCGAATCAATACAAGACTGAAGATCCCTCCTGCCCACCCATACATATACAGTGGTAAAGGCCCTCCTACCTACCTATATACGTACAACGGTAAAGGTACCACCATGTGTGTATAGATGGGCGGATTTCAATTAATGTTCTGTCGACGGTAGAGCTGAACTTCACAGTTCAGTTAATTGTTATTAAATAATGAGATAAATAAAATTACACTTATAGCATATTGTTATATAGAGGAAAACAGATTTTAACGGTACCATGAACTTACATTGAGGTTGCAATCATATTGTTTATAGTAAAAATATATGACAACATTTTCAAGCAGAAAGGACATTTTTATTTTTGGGGTATATAAGTTCTATCAGTGCAAAGTTTTGTAACTAAACAAAGTAATTACTGAATTAACAAGAAGTTTGATACTCGTTCTTTTTTTTGTGTAGGTTAGAAGTGAAAACTTTACATTTTGATGCATGGAGTGATTTGAGTTTTTACATTTTCATATTCCAGAATGGATGAATAACAAACACTTGAGTCACAAATTTTCTCTAAAGCGTAAGATTCTAGAAATTTAATCTAAAGTTGGTTTCTATCTATTTTATATAATTTTTTATATGAGCTGTATTTTAATTAGGGGTGTGCGAGTATTCGAAACTTCGAGTATTTGATTGAGTATTTTACTACTCAAACTCGGCTCGAAACTTCCGAAACTACTCAAAGTTTGATCGAGTAGTTGTATTTCACGAAATATCATATTTACATCTTAATTTAGTTTAAAAAGTAAACAGTTTTATAAGCTACGAATAAAAAATGTGCGCTTTCTTGTGTTTTATTTTACCCTTAATCATATGTTATCAGTTTGGTATGCGTAATTATGAACTAAACAATACGCCTAAGAATAGGTAGTACACGACAACAGTCAAATGAACTAGTCGACGTAGTGAACGAGTTCGTTCATTATGATTTAAACTAGTTCAATTCAATGTGAACAACAGAGCTGGGAGTAAATAGTTACCGTAGTAGTAATCACACATGTTGGTTGTCGAGTCAACTAGTCACTTATAACCTAACCTAAAATAGCGTGGATAAAACAGAAGTGCTAGTTAGTGTCTTTATGACCCAAGAAAGGGAACAAGAAATCTGGTTCAAGATGCTCAAAAAGACCTGTTACCGATACAAATCTATGGTCTGTACGCTGTGGAAACTGTGCAAATTTTCGTTCATATCAATAATACTGTTCAATCAAAAGGGTCCCGAGAACAGGTCACTTTATATCATAAGAATCGAACTTCCCATCTTTTCTAGGCAAAAGTTCATCTTGGTTGTAGTATACGTATGTGCAAGGAACCGTTCAGCTCCTTTTTGGAACTGAAATTATCATATATTTCTCGCGAGTCGATTGGGGTATATTTTGTTTTTTAATCTGAGCAGGGAGTCGTCCAATGATTTGACGTAAGAAAATACTGTATCATATCATATAATGGTAATGGTGTTCTAGCAGTGTGTGACACAACATTATTAATTTATTTTCCGGCAAATAAAATATATATATATATATATATATATATACAGGGTGTAACAAAACAAAACCAAATTACAAAGAAACTAATCGTTTTACGAAAAAATACCAAGATAGATAATTGTTAGTGCTTTTAATAAGAATTAAAACGACACCTTGTTTTTTTTGAATGAAACAATAAACAACAAAACTACAACGATTTTTTTGTAAAACTGTACAGCCTCACTTGCACGTGTGGGAAAAAAATCGAGTGGTTTTATGAAAAAATAGCAAGATAGGTAATTGATAGTGCTTTTAATAAGGATTAAAACGACGCCTTATTTGTGAAAATCAAATAATAAATAACAAATTTACTACGATAGTTGTATGACACTGTAAAGTTTAGAATGGACTCATAGAGCAACAATGGAATTCATTATTAATGGGCTGTCGGCTTATAATAACGTAGTAACACTATAAATGTAGTACTTTTTAAATATTTAAAATAAAACTTTATTTTATTTTAAATATTTCAAATAAAATTATGTGTCCGTATCATTCATGGACACTTTAAATGAACCAAATTCACACAGTCTATTATGAACTGCTATGAAAGTTTTAACTGAAGGAAGTTTCCTGTTTGGATAAAACTCACCATACAATATTCTAGCCTGTGTAGCATTTCCACCAGCAAATCCATAAACATAATGAATATCACAGTATTCTGAAGAAGTGAAATTATTCATGATAATTAGTACTTAAAAGAAGGTATGACAAACAGGAATTACTTTGCACTGTCTTCTGATTAAAACAACAGCTGATGTAATATAACAAATAATCACAACAGCTGATTTAATTTACCAAACAATGAGTATTAAAACAGCTGATTTAATTTACTAAACTATGAGTATTAAAACAGCTGTTGATTTATCATTTAGCTATTACCATTTATTAAGTTTTAAAAATGTAATCCTTTTATTAATAGTTGAATAATAAATACTAATTTTTATAATCTGTCAAAATGTAGTTTTATTTTAAATATTTAAAAAGTACTATATTTATAGTGTTACTATGTTATTATAAGCCGACAGCCCATTGATAATGAATTCCATTGTTGCTCGATGGGTTCATTCTAAACATTACAGTGTCATACAACTATCGTAGTAAATTTGTTATTTATTATTTGATTTTCACAAATAAGGCGTCGTTTTAATCCTTATTAAAAGCACTATCAATTACCTATCTTGCTATTTTTTCATAAAACCACTCGATTTTTTTTCCCACACGTGCAAGTGAGGCTGATCAGTTTTACAAAAAAATCGTTGTAGTTTTGTTGTTTAATGTTTCATTTAAAAAAATAAGGTGTCGTTTTAATTCTTATTAAAAGCACTAACAATTATCTATCTTGGTATTTTTTCGTAAAACTATTAGTTTCTTTGTAATTTGGTTTTAAACATTTTAAATAGTAAAAAATACATATTGATATACAGACAGTAAACGGAATGAGATAGACCATTTGTTGTATTATGTTTTTTGCTTCATTTCACCCAAGGAACAATATTACTAAAGTTTGTGTAGAGAGTTTTGTTACACCCTATATATATATATATATATATATCCGTGGCGAACGTCTATTAATTATAATTCAAAAAACACCTTAGATCGCCAAAACTGCGTGTAATATTTGCGCATACAATATATTTTTCCTGTCAAATTGTTGAATGGTTTTTTGACTAGATTAAACAATACCACAGTTGGAGTGTAAAAGGTCGTAAATTACAATAATTTTGATTCGTAAACTCACTGAACGGTTCCCTGTTCACATTGACGTCGATGTAAACGATAAAACAATCACGAATCAACCCAAGTGAGGGAGAAACAAGCTGGAAGACCTTTTCTAAACAAAATACGACGAATTTAGAGATTCGGAAAATTATTTTTACTGAACCGAAGCCTTATCAAACGTCTCGTTTTTTATTCGAAGGTTTATAATTTAGCTGCCCAAAATCTTCACTGTATCACTAGTTCGCACTTAGCTGATATTTCAGACTGCATCTCGTCCCCAATATTGGCTAGACCTATTTTATATTAGCCGACTACGTCTATGGTTTTCATTCGATTACACCAGGTTTTCATGAATTTCTTATTATGATATAATTATTTACCTGTTGTTCAATGTAGCCTCATGTATCAAAGTAGTTTCAAGTTGCACATATTACATTACCGATCATAATTTAAAAACTAGTTCATCCTAAGCGACTTTAACATTTATTTTTAGTAAACCTGCATAGTTATTATTAACAATCGATTGAACTACAGTCTTTGTCATCCAGATTTTCAAATTTGATTATATAATTCACAGCTTATTTCCGGTTAGTTGTAACCTTGTTATTATTGAATTAATACCCACAGAATACAGATCCACTCTTCTTGGCGTGTATACAATCAATGTTTTGTTGAGAGAAAGCAATTCCGAAAGCAGATGACTGCATTTGGCGATGACGCCTGAATTTTAGCATCAGTTTGGATGGATGCAGTTTTTGCCATCAAGCTTCGCTACGTTTTTGCGCTACACTTTGAACTGAACCACCAGATAAACATATCGGCCGACTGTGAAATAGTATGATTGGCTTGCATAGAAAATCTAATCTGTGATATGAGTGAACAGATATAATCTTTATAATCCCCGTTGTTTCAATTAATAATGTGTTTTTTATAAAGGAATAAATTTCATTATTTCATTATTTCAATATACTTTCCTTCATAATATTAGTTATGAAAAAAGGAAAAAGGTTAAACAAAATAATGCCACATAAAATGTAGGAATGTAGGAAGTAAACAGTTTTATTTATAAATGTTAGAGTTACAAACAACAAATCAAAATTATTGTGTTCAATTTAGATGTATATATTTACGAATCTGGCAAAACTTAACATAGGCTTAGGATGGTGTCTGCCTTTTACAGTTGTCTTGGGTGAACAGGAAATTCTTCTTTAAAAACTCGCTCGAAAATACTCAATACTCGAAAAAATGCCAACTACTCGACTCGAACTCAAAAATCACTACTCGCACACCCCTAATTTTAATGTATAAAAAGTATGTAGTTTTACAATTGATGTTTTATTTTTGTATGAGAAAAACTTGGCCTAAGAGTCCCAGAATAAGCTTTTTCTGGGTGTAAAACTGTGTGACTTAACTTACATTTAGCTAGTTTAGCCCCATTCCTCCAGTTTTACATTTTTAGACCTTAGGGCTATTTGGACACTTGAACCGTTTTTAGTTAATTTTTAGTATTTTAGTTCGAAGTCTCAGTTAGACATTATGTAACTACTCCCTCCTTCGACATGTAAAAACACTACGAAACCTGACTGCAGCTTTCCGGCCATCACCAGCAAAGTTCATTGTTTGAGTTACATAATGTTAGCAAAAGTGGTGGTGGGGGAGCGGCAGGAGAATGCTTCGTCGCTGTTTGCCACCAACGCCCATGGAAGATGTGTGTGAGGTAGGCGCACCTATAAAATTTACCCCTGTCTAAATGTTTCAGTTATAAAAAAGTCTTATTAAATTATTTTCTATTTAGGGGAAAAGCTTTTTAATACTGATTACTAATCGGGGTTTTTTTTTTTTTTTTGTGTTAACCAGGATTCAGGAGTTAGTTGAATGATGAACAGATCCAATTATTCCCCTTTTTAGTTTCGGGCTTCTATAGTTTTATTTATGAATTTTAACAAAATGTATACATAACTAATTTCGGTAATAATACGTCAATTACCATGTACTATGTAATTTAATATTAATTTTGGCACATGGAAAATAGGCTTATTAAGTAATAAAGCTTACTGTTTGACTCTCACAGTTGTTTTATTTTTTTGTTAATTATATACCCGAAAGCCATAATCTACTCACGTGTGGGAAGAGTAGGGGTATACAAAGTGTGCAACTCTGCTACTAAATTAAAGTCTATTTGTAAATTAAATTAAAATGTTCACAAATTGTTAATTAGAATTGAATGTGTTTAAATGGAAAGAAAATTGTTATTACAATTTTTAACAAAAGATGAATTTATGTATGAACTAAAAATTAGAAACATAGTAAAACCAGACAATTGGGTAATTACAGAGCTAAGAAAAGTTTTAAGAAAACCCATTTCAGATAATGTACAAGCTAATGTAACTAATTTAGTTGGAAAATTTAGTTTAAAAGATGAGTTGGAAAAATTAAATATTAAAATTGCTAACTGAACTCAAAATGACATAAACACCGAATCTAGACCCACTGATATTGTAAAATTAGAAACTAAAGTAAATCACTACAAAAATAGACTGAATAATGTAGTAAAATTTAAGTTAACTGGTGTAGAATAGTCAGAATATGAAAACTTAATAAAAAAGATCAAAGAAATACAAGATATAGTTAGAAACTTGGAACATAATCAGGATGTTTTAAATAAGACAGTAGATGAAATTGATTTAAAGAATCAGCTAGAGGAAGATCTATGTAATGAAAATGAAACTGTGGTCCCGGAGAAAACTCATGTAAATAATGAAACCTCTATTTTAAGTAAATCTGACTAAGCAAATGCAACCAACCAATGGAACATTATTTTAAATTACTGCCTGATTCTTGTAGTGGATTAAATATAAAAGAACTGTAAGCATTCCTAAAAGTAATGTTAAAAATGAAGAAAGAGACTGAACTTAATGGCAAAATAATCATAAATCTGTTCATAAGCAGAACAATGAAACCTTTACAGGAAAAAAAATCAAAAATCACTTTATTTCCACCAAAGTACAAAATAAAATATACATATATAAATAAAATACAAAATATACTTCACAAACGAAGTTTTTAAGCAAAATATCACTTAGATCTCATAATTTACAACATCATAAAAATTAACTAAAATAACCACTCAAAAATAAAACACAATGTAAATAATTAAGTCTTATCAATGGCAATTTTAGATACTGAATCTGTATGTAAATAAAAAACAAAATTAAGATAAACAAATATTTTGCCTGATTATAAAATTATAAAAATGACATTTATGAAGGGAAATGAGCCTACATGGGTGTCAGAGGCCTGTGCGTAGGCTCGAGTTGTTTTTAATTAAATTTAAGTATTAAGTATAACCTATGAAATTACGGAGTGTAATTAATAAAAATAATATGTTAATTTGGAATAAACTATTTATGTGATATTATATTACATACTGAATCAAAAATTAAAATCTTTGTGAGAAAATAATACAAATTTAAAGAGAATAAAACTGTAGATAAGGTGCCGATGCGGTAAAGGTGAAATGCGGAGGGGAGGAGAAGAAAAGGTCATGGCAGCCTACAATTGGCAGAGATAAGATACGTTAAAGGTGAAATGTGTAGGGGAGGAGGAGAAAAGGTCATGGCCGCCTACAATCAGCAGAGATAAGAGACTCGGTCTCCTCATCACCTTCCACCTCACAGGAAACAAAAACAGTTTCTTCAAATATTATCCTTACACCTTACCATCCTGATGAGTCAATATAAAATTTTATCAGAAGATTAGAAGTGTTCTTGCATCTTAAAAACCAGGATTTTGATGCATAACTAAAAGTTTACACATTATTGCATGCTCTTACACCACAACTGCACCAACAGTTATATGATATATGTGCGCTGGACACCCCTTTATCTAAGAGCTACGAGGAATTAGTATCTTTGCTAACAGAATTTCTTGATCCCAAACCAAGTGTTTGGGCCCTTCAGCATAAATTTATAAGCCGAACTCAACAGGGAGATGAAAATATAAATGAATTTTCTACAGCTTTAAAAACATGACTCTCAACTATAGTTTTAGTTGCTCTTGTGGAAAGAGCGTAGCTGATATGCTTTTACGACTTCAATTTATTCGTGGGTTAAGAGATACAGATATACGAACCAGGTTACTACAAGAAAGGACAGACCTTTCATACAAGGAAGTGGTTGACATCGATTCTGCCATGGAGATGGCAAAGACTGAGTGTAACTTGATGGGTAAAACTAATTCGGAACCGATTCATCAAATTCAGCTGAGAATTAGAAAACAGGGTTCTCAACCAAAAGAAAAAAACAATCCACATTTTCAACCAGCAAAGTTAGACTTCAACAGATTAGGTGGAAAATGTTACAGATGTGGTTCACCTGAACACAGAGCTAATAAATGCAGGTTTTCTAATACAACTTGACACAACTGTAACAAGATAGGCCATTTAGCTAGAGTCTGTATGCAAGATAGGAATATGAAAAAGTCTGATCAACATCAGGCTGAATATCAAGACAGTCATAATGGAGATAGCATACATGAAATAAATAAGTTGGTTGGAAGTAATAATGATAAGTTCATGATCAGTGTAGAAATAGAAGGAAAATTAGTGTCAATGCACACAGGAGCAGCATTGAGTACAATTTTGTAAAACGAATTTATTAAACTTACTACCACTAAGAGAATTTTCAAAACAAATGTATAACTGAGAACATACACTGGTGAATTAATAAAACCGAGAGGGGTAGCATTTGTAAAATGTGCGTACAAGTCTCAAGAGTTTATTGGGAAATTGTATATAATCAACCAGAAAGTTGATCCAATATTTGGTAGAGAATGGCACAGAGAAGTGAATTTGGACTGGGGCGAGATAAAATCGGTGAGTTCGGCAACTCCATCAGAACTCAAAGATGTTGTACAAAAGTACAGTGATGTTTTTGAAGACAAAATTGGCTCTATTCCGAGTGAGTTTGGACACTTTCAACTGATTGAGGGAGCCAAACCAATATTATCAAGCCCAGACAAGTTCCTTACTCTATAAAAGAAAAGTTAGGAAAGGAGTTTTCAAGATTAGAGTTCAATGGCATAATAACTAAAGTAGAACACTCAAACTTTGCTACACCGATAGTACCAATTATAAAACCAAATGGAAATGTGCGCATTTGTGCTGACTACAAAGTAACTATTAATAAATTGATTAAAGATGAAAAGTATCCTATTCAGAGAATTGAGGACATATTTGCCCAGATGAATGGAGGTGAGATCCATGGGCGCCCGTAGGTAGGGGCCAGGGGGGGCCATTGCCCCCCCTGAGAATCAGGATAGTACGCATAAATTTTTGTCAGGTTTTAGTGTTTTGAAAAATTTAGAATGTCCAAAATGAATAAATATCGGCAATTCCGCATAAACGCCGGGATAAGGTTACGTTAACGAAAAACATGACTACATAAATAACCAAACCCTAGTATTCATGCATGCTAGTATTATTATAGCGAAAGAAACAACGTAATTGACAACAATAAGCAAGACACTGAAGAGCAAGTGATACTTAGTCTATGGTAGGCGCCCGGCCCAGCGTCGGCGTCAGTCAGTGTCTAGCTGTTGTTGTGTTAAGTCGTATATTCACGGATAAAGTGTAGAAGTGAAATTAATTTTCATTTTGCGATATTGTGTTCAGTGTGATTTTGTTAGCTACAGGAGAGTTTAAAATGGACATAAGAAAGTTTTTTAATAAACGTTTAAAAACCGATCACGTCATACATGCTGTTGACAACGATAATCAGTGTAAAGATCTAACAGAAGACAATGTTTGTATCAACTTTGCATCCAGCAATAATGCAGAACATTCAGTAAACACTAGTAACATTAACGTTGCTGATGTAGGCCTACAAGCAGATTATTGTTCTCAACCATCGACTTCTGCACATACCACCTCATCAACACCTAATATAAAAGGTAATACTAACGACTCGTTTGATATCGGTAACTGCCTTGATAATATCCCGACAAATAATTATGTAATTTACTCAATGTTAACAAACCCATGGAAGCCTGATTCAAGCTACAATTTTAAAGATGATGTAATAGCAGGAAAGCGCCCATTTCTTAGAGAATGGTATAATACATACCCTTGGTTAGCTTACTCCCGAAGTGGAAAAGGTGCTCTTTGCAAGTCATGTGTTTTATTTAAGCCCCGTGTTAGCCATGGAAGCTATCAAAGTGGATTCATCACATGCCCATTCAATAATTATAAAAAGTTTCATGAATATGCTAAATCTCACGCTCTTTCGCAATGGCACCGCGAGGCTGTGGAAAAGTCTATTAATTTCTTGTCAGTTATGGACGGTGAAAAGCAAAGTGTCGATGTTCTTGTCAATGAAGGGTTAGCTCACCAGATTGAATCAAACAGAAATAAACTGAAACCTATTGTTTCGTCTATAATTTTTTGTGCTACACACGATCTACCATTAAGAGGAAAACAAGATACGCATGCTTTTTTTAACGACCTTTTGCGTTTCAGAGAAGAGTCTGGAGATGTTACTTTAGCAGACCATCTGAAACATGGGCCCAAAAATGCCAGCTACATATCCCATCGAGTTCAAAATGAGTTGATTGAAACTAGCGCAAATGTTTTAAGAAATGAACTGATTGGTAAAATAAATTCAAATGAAATATTTTCCATATTGGCTGACGAGACAATGGATATTTCAGGGGTGGAACAATTGTCCCTTGGTGTTAGATATTTTGACACCTCCGACAAATGTATCAAGGAGGATTTCCTAGGTTTTACACCTTTACAGGATGGTTTGGGTGCTGAAAATGTAGCAAGTGCAATCATCTCTACATTAACATCATGGGGTTTAAACTTAAATAACGTTGTAGGACAGGGCTATGATGGATGTAGTACAATGGCTGGTCATATTACTGGTGTACATAAAAGAATCAATGAAAAATTTCCTATGGCTCTGTATTTCCATTGCTCTAGCCATAAGCTCAATTTAGTCGTCAATGATTTGAATAGGCTACCACAAGTTAGAAATACTGTTGGAACAGTAAAAGAGGTTATTAAGTTTTTTCGTGAAAATGAACAGAGGAGAGCGGTTATTGGGACACTGCAGAAACTGTGTGAAACCAGATGGACTGAAAAGTATAAAGCAATAAGAAAGTTCAATGAACAGTTTGTTGATATAGCTCAAGCTCTAGAAAACTTATCTATGGAAGGAAATAAGGACACGAGGCAGAAAGCATTTCAACTCCACTGTGCTGTAACAACAACATCATTCTTAATATGTATGCAAGTAATAGCTGTGTACTCCAGTAAACTTGAAATCGTAACTCAAATGCTGCAAAGTCCAAGTGTTGACTTATTAAAAGTTTCAACACACATACAAAGGTTAGCTGAAATTTTTAAAAGCGACAGAACAAATAGTGTAGAAGAGTTCGCCAAAATAATGTTGATCGTCGAACAAAATGCTGCAGCTCTGTGTGTTACTCTCACAAAGCCACGAGTCATTGGTGGAACACAAATACATCGATCAAACCAACCATCTGAGACCTTAAATGATTATTTTAGAGTGTCGGTGTTTCTTCCATATTTAGACTCTTTGGTGCAATCCTTGAGTGACAGGTTTTCAGAAAAAAACCAACCTGCTTTTGAAATATTTAACATGCATCCAAAAGTCATGAAAGCCCTTCCCAAAGAAAAATACGAAAGTTCTGTGGTAAAAATTGCTGAAATGTATGGAAAGTTGTTAGACAACTTTAAGGACGAATCAGTCCTATGGTATGACCTGTGGGCAAACACACCAGCTGATTATAAGGACTTGGAGAAAATGCACCTTATAGATGTTCTGCAACACGAACATGTTTACTTTTTACCGTCAGTTGCTAAGGCACTCAAGATTGCACTGTGTTTACCACCAACAACTTGTACTATTGAGAGGTCATTTAGGTGAGAATAATAGTTAAATGTTTTTTAAATTGCATGCAAATTTACTTAGATTTTATAGGTCTAACTTATTTATTTTTTATTCCATTTTTGCATAATAGTCTTTTAAAATATATACTAAGTCAAGTATACCAGTAGTTGGCAGAAATTTAGTTTACAATGGTTAATTTCGTTTATAGGAGTAAAAATGGTTTATATCTTTAAAATGTTTACTGTTATGTTTCTTTACAGCACTCTGAGACGAGTAAAAACTTGGATAAGGAGCACCATGTCAAACGATCGGCTTGTCTACTGTCTGTTCATAGGAACACAGTAAAACAACAAAAAGATGAGCTAATAGAAAAGACCATCAATGTTTTTGGAATGGATAAGAGAAGAGTACAATTCTTGTTCGTCATAATATTTTACATCCATTCAGATCATGTCACACCTAAGTTCATTTTGAAGCAAATACATATTACTTTAAAACATTTTTGACTTTTACTTTTTTACTGTTAAGTGTCATACCCCCAGACCCCCCGGTGGCCTTGCCCCCCCTGGGAAAATATTCTGCGGGCGCCCATGGTGAGATCTTCTTACATTAGAGATAAGTAATGCCTACCTCCATATGAACATGAGTGAAGAAAGTTCTAGAGTGCAAACCATCAGTACACATAGGGGTCTGTACAAGGTGAACAGATTAATGTTTGGAGTTAAGGTTGCACCTTCCATTTGGCAATGGTTTATGGATAAGACATTACATGGTTTGGATGGTGTTCAGTGTTTCTTTGATGACATAATAATCCAAGGCAAAACATCTAAGAATTACTTCATTGTATTCACTTAGTACTTGAACGTTTGACGATTAACAATCTAAAGCTAAACAAGGATAAATGTTCTTTTTTCTGAAAAAGTATTCAGTATTTGGGTCACATTATTGATAAAAATGGACTTCATAAACCCAAGAAAAAGTAGAAGCTACACTTAACAGCAAACGACTAGAGAATATAAGTGAGTTACGTACCTTTTTGGGGCTTGCAAATTACAACAGCAAATTTATAAATCATTTAGCCACCATACTAAATCCTTTGAATTAACTTCTTAAAAAAGACAAACCTTTCAAGTGGACAGCTGAATGTAACAGAAGCTTTAATAGACTAAAAAAAGAAATAACCAGTGATAACGTACTAGTGCATTTCAACCCAAATCTCCCATGGGTTCTTACCACAGATGCATCACCTGTTAGTCTGGGAGCAGTTCTATCCCACAGGTACGATGACGGCAGTGAAAGACCAATAAGCTTTGCTTCCCGCACACTAACTCAATGTGAAAAAAAGTACAGCCAGCCAAATTGATAAGGAAGCCACAGGAATCTATTGGGGATTAAAAAAGTTGTTCCCTTATTTATATGGAAGACAGTTTACACTTATAACTGATCACAAACTCCTTGTTTCGATATTTAATCCTCACAAAACACTGCCAACAATATCAGCTACTAAAATATTCAATTACACTCATTTCCTCTCTGGGTTTGATTATACCATCGAGTTCAGGAACACTAATGCACATTGTAATGCAGATTATTTATCATGATTTCCATTTGAACAAACACCATCCCACATGGAAGATGACCATACTAAATTTCAAGTGAATCAGTTAGACACTCTGCAAGTTAATTCTAAAGTCATTGCTGAAGAAACAAGGAAGGACAGTTACTTACATCAGATTTTACAGGCGTTACACAAAGGACAAAGTGTCGAAAAGTTTGGGTTTCATGATAATGAACTACCTCTTCAAGACGGATGCATATTTAAAGGGTGAAAAGTTATGATACCAGAATCTCTCCGTAACAAAGTCCTAAAGGAGCTCCACACTAGATGTTTGGGTATGACTCGCATGAAAGCACTTGCAAGAAGCCACTTCACTTGGAAAAACATTGATGATGACATAGAGGGAATGGTTAAACAGTATAGACAATGTTGCCTTAAACAGAATGAACCTACCAAGGAAGTAAGCCATCCATGGCAATCAACCTGCAGAACCTTGGGAAAGACACAATGATTTTGCTCGGCCAATGAATGGTCAATTCTATTTTATTGTAGTTGATGCTTTTACAAAATGGGTTGAGATTGAGCCAACTAAGATTATATCTACTGAATTTTGTATAAGACAATTGAGGAAGATGTTTGCTAATTTTGGACTTCCTGTATTGATAGTCACAATGGTAGTCAGTTTACATCAAACTCTTTTGGATACTTCTTAATGTCAAATGGAGTCTCTCATAGGACCATTGCACCATATCATCCTTCCTCGAACGGACAGGCAGAGAGATTTGTACAGACTGTTAAAAATTCTCTTAGAGTAATGGAAGATGAAACAGGCAAATTATATTTAAAACTTTTCAGGTTGTTGATGCAGCTAAGGCAGGCACCGAATTTGACAGGAACAAGTGTGTACCATTTAATGTTCGGAAGATCTATTAGAACACATTTGTCTTTACTCTACCAATTCAAGGTAAAGGAATTAAAACCATTAAGCGGCATATTTAGAATATTCAAGGTTGGTGACAGGGTACAAGTTAGAAATTATTCTAGTTCAAAATACAAATGGATTTTGGAAAGATTATTGAATAATAAAATGAATTAATTTATAAAATTAAGATTAACAGTGGTGTCATTTGGCGAAGACACATAGGCCAAATTTTAAAATGTCAGGTTCTACTTCCAGCAACTTCTTAATTAACTGGGGAGAATTGATATAATGTTAAAACATGTGTTTATACTTCATCTATATATATATATTACAGATGTTTGTTTGTTTACATTTATATAATTGATTGTTAAATGTAGTTCAGTTACACAATGAATGTGAATTGGTTCATAAATATACTTGTTTTCATTAATTCAGATTTATTAGTTATTTCTTATTGTAAATAGAACATAGATAAAAATAAAATTAGTGAAAATGAAATGATTGTAAATAACATAAAATTAAGTAAAAAGGAAAAACATAGTATACAAAGAACTCAAAACAGAGTATTGCATAAATTAAGACAAATGAAAGTAAATAAAGAACTTTGTGAAAGTAAATTTAGTTTACCTGTAATAAATGTTGAATTAAGTGAACAATTTAAAATAGATGCTTTACCAGATTCAGGTTCATCAATAAATTGTATGAGTGAAAATATGTATAATAAGTTGTCAAAAAACAAACTAGTAAGAAAGTATCCTATTATTCAGCAGATAATTCTCAGTTAAAGATAACTGGGTGTTGTTTGATTAAGATTAAAATTAAAGATTAAATTGTTTGAAGGAGGAGTCTATAATATCACGGCTATGACTATCAAAATAAGGATAGTCTATAATATACAAATTTTCTTGGTACATAAAATTTCATGTAATGCCTAAATTAAATAGAGACATATTACTATGTAATTGTTCCATGAGAGAAACAAAATTGATTTTAGACCTGAATAGTAACAAATGCTATTTTCAATTTAAAACTAATGTAAATATATCTCTACTTACAGAGAAAGCACAGTCAATAAATAATACAAGTAGCAATGAACTAGACATTGGTTGTGTAGACATGAAATTGCGAGTAATAAATTTAGTAAATAAATATCCCAATGTTTTCACTACAAAAATTGGTAAAATGTTAAATACTGAACTTAAATTAAAATTGAAAGATGACAAAATAGTAAACTTGAAACCTTATCCTTTAGCTGTGCCTAAGATTAAAGAAATGAAAGATATTTTATCTGAATTGTTAGAACAAAACAATCATTCGTCCATCAACCAGTGTCTATTCATCTCCAAGTTTCTTAGTAATAAAGCCAAACTCAGATAAGAGTAAACTGGTTATTAACTACAGCAAATTAAATACCAAAATAGAGATAATAAACCATCCTTTAGGAAATATGTCAGAAATGCACCATTATTTAAGAGATGCAAAATATTTTAGAGTAATTGACCTAGCAAACAGTTTATTAAAAAAATCATTACATAAGGAAAGTAGACACCTCATAGCCTTTTCTACTCCATTTTCTTTATATGAATTTTGTTCCATACATTATGGTCTACATTGTGGTTCTGGTTTATTAAGTGCATGTTTAGAAAGAATATTTAGAGATATTAAGTTTTCTTATGTAATAAACTTTGTCGACGATGTACTCACCTTTTCAAATACCAAAGAAGAACATGTAAACTATTTAAATGAAGTTTTTAAAAGATTAAGTAATAATAACTTGACTGTAAACCCCAGCAAAGTAAAATTGTTTAATTCAAAATAAGTTATCTTGGAAACTTAATAAGTCACAATAAATGTGTATAAATTTGTAAGTGTTCTGTAACTGTAGAAGTGCATAAATATGAATAAATAGTCACAAAAACAGTAAAAAAACAAGTATTTGTGAGATACATTAGTAAGTATGAGGACTAACCTGTGCAACACAACACAAAAGTCACAGACAGTGTGGCCAACATCTGGGCCATATAAACTGTACCATACAAATATACTTTTATTTGATAATTAATTCATTAACCTGCCCTCCCATACATGTACATAGGTATTGACCCAACCACCCACCCATACATTCACAGTCAATGCACATACAGTGATATCTATAATGTGCATCACAGCTAGAACGATTATAGATAAATTAGAAAACATAGTATTTTGTAATTTTGGAAGTAGTAAACACATAGTAACAGATAATGGACCATGTTTTTGCAGTGTAGAATTTAAGAAATTCATGTTTAAACATAATATTAATCACTATAAAATAGTATCATATCAGGCTAGCGCTAACAGATCAGAAAGATACATTTTGAATGTTAAAAATCAATTAAGAGCATATTATCATGATTGCCAGAATGAATGGGACAAAGATTTATTTTTCATACAACAAAATTTAAATACAGCTTACAATGAAAGCACTAACAATATAAGTTTTAATTTAATGTTCAAACACACGCCAAATCACAGTTTAACACGTTGACTGCCATGAGGGCCACCGGTGGCCCACACAACAATTTTAGCTCACGCCATGAGGGCCACCGGTGGCCCTCACTAGATTTCAACCTGGCACCATAGCTGTTTCTACGGTAAAGTTCAATATTCATTGTTCCGAGTTCTGTGTTCCATGCAAGCAGAAATGACTCCCCGAGTACAGAAATAGCCGACATCCGGTCTTTTGCCGCCATTTTGTGAAGTTATTGATGAGGTACACCGGTGGCCCTCATGGCGTGGGGGCAAAACTTTACATACGCCAAATGATATTATGTTTCAGCTGTTTTGTTGTGATTTTTATATTTTCTTCCCACGCACTGATCAGCTTTTGAGGTTAGGTGTTTAGTAAGTGATATTGATTCTTTTTGTGACAGAAACTAGTCTGTCTAAATGTCGTAAAAACTACTTCAAATATATAAAAATGTATTTAGGGTTGCTTTATTTAAAAACCAGAGGACTGTTTTCTATCACATTTTATGAGCTTTCAGAATATATAATTAAAAATTACGTAATACTAAAAATGGGGCTACAATTTGTGTTTGATTTATAAAAGACGCGGGGCCACCGGTGGCCCACATGGCGCACAGCGGCATGTATGACTTGGGCTACCGGTGGCCCTCATGGCGTCAGGCAGACATACAGTTTTACTACGTCGGCCTTAGATAATAAAGAACTGTAAATTATCTGTCAATAGAAACAAGATTAGAGTCCGATATCAGGAAAATAGAGTAAAACATTCTTTCAAAGTAGGTTGAATTGTTTATCTTAGAAGCCACAGCTTGAGTGACAAGAGTCACAAGTACCAAGCAAAAATGGACTTTGGTTACACAGGACCAAACAGAATAATTTATTTTACAAGTCCCATAAGCGTTTTATTACAAGATGTCAATTACATAAATGTAGTTAAGAGAGCTCATATGAGATTCTTAAAAATGTAATAAAGCAATCTTAAGTAAAGTGTAATAATTATGTATTTTGTATATATTAGTATTATTGATGTAAAAAAATGTAATGTAAAACGAGCCTCTGCTCTCCCAAACATACATCTCGAGTATTATCAGTAGTAAGTTCAATGTGAAAGCGTGTCATGTGAGGTATCAAAGGAATGCCTATTCAAACCGTACATTGTTTCACAAAAGGGTAATTGCACTATTTAACCTTGATGGTGAATACTAGGTGACCCATTATGAACTCCCAACTGCAAAGTGCTTCTTTTCAGCGCTTCGAAAGCTTTTTTTGTAAATATCATTAAAAATACTAAATATGCTCCAAATATCAATTTTATCACTTCGTTTTTCTTTTCATGATCTGTAATTTTATATACTATTATCAAAACTTACAAAAAAGTAAATAATCACTGTCTAGAAAAGATTGAAAAAAATTTTAAAATGTTGTACGTTAATTATAACTTATAAGACTCCTTAGGAGCAATAAAAAAATTTTTGTAAATAATTCCAAGATAGCTAAATTGTTTATTATTTTGTGCACTATAATAATATGTTGTTACACTTCATATAAACTACTAGTTTTTTTATTTGGAATGGTTTGTTTACATAAAACACAAAAATGAAAAAAATGTGCAAAGTTACAGTATGATTATTGTAGGTAATCAAATAATTGTGCCACTTAAATCCAGATCTGGTTAGACACAAAACACTTTACTTAAAAACACAGGAGACTTTGAAAACACTTCACTATCTTACTAACATATAGATGACTTGACTCTTTGACTTTAAGGGGACCCTAAACGCAAAAAAAATTTTTTTACATTTTTGGGATTTTTATTATAAATTAAAGCTTAGAATCTCCTCTTTCCACTGATATATGACACTATAGGGTTAATTATTTGCAAATAAACGAAAAACATGTTTATATTTATAAAGGTTACACATGATTTCGTTTCCATGGAAATGACATTCCTGTTCACCAACTCATATAGTATAGAGTTTCTATGACCATAGAGGACTTTGACCATACTAAGCACTTCCATCTACCAGAACCAATCATGTTGGAAATCAAACACATATTCCAGAGTTTATCACACCCAGACTTACTAAAGAAATGTTTGTCAGGCAAGTCACAGAATCCAAATGAATCACTGAACAATTTGATCTGGACTCGGATTTCCAAATGGACATTTGTAACCCTGCAAATCCTGAAATTTGGAACATATGAGGCAGTTTTGTCCTTCAATGATGGTTACGTGAGTAAATGCAAACTATTAGAGCATTTAGGATTGAAGGTAGGCCAATATTGTATAGAATCCATGAAACGAGAAGACTCTGAGCGCATCTGACAATCTGACAAGGCAGCGTTGGAATTGGAAAAAAAAATCTGCCAACAAAGAACCCTTGCTAAGAGGAAGCTAGAAGATATGTATGAGGCAGAGGAAAACCCAGACAACCCTTATTATGGTGCTGGGCTTTACTAGTTTTAAGTAAACTTTACTATGTTGGTAATTTTTTAGTTTTTTTGCATTTTCCGAAAGTTGGGTTTTTTTCATTTTTGACAGCAAATATCTTGGTAACCATTTCAGATATCGTTACCAAATGTTCAGGGCTCATACATAAGACCAAATTCTAGGTCCATACACAGGGCTTTTGATTTACTTGTATTACAAACAAAAATAAAAATATTTTTGTATTCAACATTTTATACTTTGAACCAATATTTTTTTACAAATTATAAATTTTTTTTCTTAAATAATAAAAAAATCCCTGTGTATGGGCCTAGATAAAAGGTAACTCTTTGAAATAAAAAAACATTAGAGCTCTAGGTCACTTTTTTACAGAGATATCTGCTTTATAGCTAACATTACGTTTAAATGGCATTCGGGGTCCCCTTAACAGAACCTCTTTAGTTTTAAGACGAGTATAAATGAATCAAATGAATGTAAAAATCAATGAATGAGTAGTGTGAATAAAATAGGTTAAGCGAGAAAACTTTGGATACTACACCTTAGCTTGTAAGACTTGTACTACCCACAACTTCAACACTTTGGTGCACACAACTAAACAATAGTTCATTTTTATCACGTTTACAATAAGGCAAACAATATTTTAACGTTAAACTTTTCACAAGTAATAATAACAATTCCTAATTTGTCCAACACAGTAAAGAAAAGCGAAATATTTTGTAGCGACATGAGCCGTTTAATGGAGGAAGCGAAGCATTCGAATTAGACTGTTGAGCAGAAGGGTAGTTCTAATAGTGTAACGTTAGTTACTGGATATAGAACCCCCCCTGATCGATAAGTCAAAAATAGGGCCTCCCAGCTGATACCACCTGACGTGGAGGGAAGGCCCCCTCGTCACCAGCCCAGCTGCGGGACACCAACAACCCTAGGAGCTACACACCCTTGAACTATTATCCACAAGTGATAATGTGTGGTGTAGGTGTAGTGTGGTGGAATAAAAAAATAAAAGATGGCATTAATACCATGGAAAATATTTGGAAGATTTTGATTTTGTAAATTTCACGATTTTGAAGTGTACTTGTTAGTTTTAAGAAATGAATTTGTTAGTTGTAAGAGCCTTTTGAAAATTTTAGTAAAATTTTGATCGGGATTTAGGAAATGAAATGCCCATCTTTTGCCTGTTAGTAAATTTTGCCTTTCTCGTGGGAGACTTTAGGTTTCGTAGTATTTTGAAGGGAGGAAGATTTACCGTTTTTAGTTAATTTTTAGTATTTTATTTCGAAGTCTCAGTTAGACATTGTGTAACTACTCCCTGCTTGACATGTAAAAACACTACAAAACCTGATTGCAGCTTTCCGGCCATAACCAGCAAAGTTCATTGTTTGAGTTACATAATGTTAGCGAAAGTGGTGGTAGGGGAGCGGCAGGAGGGTGCTTCGTCACTGTTTGCCACCAACGCCCATGGAAGATGTGCGCGAGGTAGGCGCACCTATCACATTTGCTCCTGTCTAAATGTTTCAATTATAAAAAGGGCTTAATTAATTGTTTTCTATTTCAGGGAAAAGTTTTTTAATACTGATAATAATTGGGTTGTTTCTTTTTTTGGTTTGTTAACCAGGGTTCAGGAGTTAGTTGAATGATGAACAGATCCATTTATTCCCCTTTTTAGTTTCGGGCTTCTATAGTTTTATTTATGTATTTTAATAATGTACACTTTACTAATTTTAATAATAATATGTCAATTGCCATGTACTATGTAATTTAATATTAATTGTGACACATATAAAAAATAGGCTTATTAAATAATAAAGCTTACTGTTTGACTCCCACAGTTGTTTTAATATTTTGTTAATTATATACCCGAAAGTCATAATCTACTCACGTGTGGGATGAGTAGAGATATGTTATTATTGTTCGGAAATAACTAGTTGAATGATCAAGATGGCGCAGAGTGGTTTGGATGTAGATGGGTCAGCTCCGAAAAAAGTAAAATTTTATTAGATATTAAGTGTTTAAAATGTCATAAATTAGTTTGAAATGGTATACTATGCGATAATTGTGATAAGTGGTACCATTTTCGTTGTGCTGAAATAAGTGAAGATGAAATCCCAGACGAAGAATCCAAATGGTGTTGTAAAGGTTGTGAAGACTCTAAACAACATAAACTCCAAGGCAACATCGGGGAAATGGCAGTGTATGATGTACATCAAGAATTGCAAAATCTTACAGTAATAATTAGAGTGTTGTAGAATGACATTGAACTTTTAAAAGTAGAGAACAAATCCCTTAAAATCAATTAGATCAGTGAAAGTGAGGTTGGAGTAAGATCTGAACATGTTAGAATTAGTGATGTAGGCCTTTAATCTTTCAAGGACTTATCACCAAACTACTCATCTGAAATCAGTCCTATTTCCAATGAAAGAGGTTGGGAATCTGTCTCGGTCTCAAGTAGTGCTAGATATTCCAAAAGAGGTTGTGATAGCAGTGTTATTTCTAATACTAGCTCTGAATCGAAAATAATTAGTTCTAAAAAGCAAGGTAACGCTCAATGCCAAGTTAAATTTGAGAATGATTTCCCCCTTTTAGTCAATAGATATAGTGTATTAGGAACTGAAAATGAGCACTCTATAAATACCACCCTTAACATATTTGAATCTAACACAAGTTTTCAGCCGGACCTTGATCATCAGCAGGCCTAAACATAAAAAATCAACTGGGCCTAAGCCTAGAGAACCAAGAGAAGCTGTATCAAACGTTACTATTTACACTGACAACCAAGGTAGGCATCTTCCATCTACACTTGCAAGCCGGTCACAAGAAGTTCTTACAATATATTAGGTTATGTTAAACCTGCAGCAAAGTTTGAAGAGGCAACCAAAGGCAGTCTGTCTACAACATCTAAGAATGGACCAGATGATTTCATAGTTTATCTGGCAGGAACTAATGATGTAGCCCACAACGAAGCGGCTGGTCTTTTAAAATCGCTGAGGATGAGACTTCAGGAGCTGCGCACAACCAATGTGATAGTTTCTGCAAGATAGTCCATATTAACGCTCAGTCTGTATCTTGTCATATTGATGAAATCCACTCACTATTTAGAACTCCATTTTGTGATTGTATTTTTATATCCGAATCGTGGCTTAAGCCTCACATACCCTCAGCTTCTGTAGACATACCAGGATACACTCTCTATTGTAATGATCGTCTGTTTGCTGGAGGTGAGGACACAGTGGCTTACATCAGGTCCTCTATTACTACTAAGGTGTTGGAGATCTCTGACACCTCCAGACCATTTCGACCTGAGTGGATGTTTATGGATAATATCACTTAATAGTGTTCACATGCTCCTTGGACTTTGTTATCGACCACCTAAAATGGGCTTCTTGGCAGAATTCGAAAGTATCCTATTAAGACTGATGCCTCGGTATAGTCAATGTCATTGTGACGAGTGATTTTAATACTGATTTACTGGGATGAGACACGTATGACAAACAACAACTTACCACTATGTTTTACTCAAGTAACTTAACTTTACTCCCTTTTCAGCCCACTCACCACATTGATCACTCTGACACCTTGATTGACCTGCTAGCATTTAGTGACTCAACGAATTGCACATCATGGCCAGTTGTCTGTCCCTGGGATATCAAAACATGATCTTCTGTACTGTGTCTTTAAAGCCACATCACCATCGAAATATTACGATGTATTATTACGAAAAATAACCGAGTTAACATTATAGTTTGTAAACGATTCCTTGATGTCGACAAATCGACAGGTATCATTCAGAGCGCCGCTATTGCGGTCGAATTTTCGACAAGTAACGCCGGGAGGGTTAAGAAATCAACTGGCTGGTATCATTGGCCATTGTAAGGATCAGCACAGTTTAGGGACAAGTGGGAGCCATATACGAAAATTAATTTTTTGGTTAAACAACCATTTAAGTCTATACAGCAGAGCCTATGTAATCATCGTATTCTCATGGGAAGCTTGTGATTTTAACACCCTAAAAAACTTTCCCTATAAATAATATTAAAAGTAAAACAAACGTGTTGTATAAATCAAATCATTTACTGTCAAAACACCATACAAGTACGTCTGCAGTAAGGCCATATTACAAGTATTCACTTACATTATAAATAAAATGTTCTATTAACATATTTTTGACAAATTTCTTAAATTTAATAAATAGTAGTTTTTTATGCCATCAGGTAAGACATTGAACATAAATTTTCCCTGAAATTCAAAAATATTCTGTTTACTGGTGCGTTGACGGATTTAGACCTTTTGAGGCCCTAGGCAAATTTTTGTTATGCCTCCCCCCCCCCCCACCAGTGACGAAATAGCTAGTTTGGTAAATAATACTCCTATTATAGGCTAGTACTTAGTTAACCATAATTTTTTTTCAAACAAAGTGTTTTCTAATCTTTTCTCTTTATTTACACTTTAAGCTTTCCTTTACAATATAATATATATTGAAAACATATAATATATATTGTTATAAAAATTGTATAATAATTTATTGGGTCTTTAAACAGGTAACAAATATTCTTGGATAATCTTAGTATAATTATTTATTCTAATGTTAATAAGTGTTGACATTTTTACAGGGCTCATTACATTGTTGTTTAGTTGATCATCAATTGTCCTTTAGAATAACACTGAATTTTTTTTAACTCACTACAATAAACAACAGTTGATCATAACCACTTCCACACACTTGTAAAACATATCGGTTAATCAGTATCACCTAAGACTAGTAAGACTGTTATTGATTGTCTCTCATTTTTAACTCACTACAATAAACAACAGTTGATCATAACCACTTCCACACACTTGTAAAACATATCGGTTAATCAGTATCACCTAAGACTAGTAAGACTGTTATTGATTGTCTCTCATTTTTAACTCACTACAATAAACAACAGTTGATCATAACCACTTCCACACACTTGTAAAACATATCGGTTAATCAGTATCAACTAAGACTAGTAAGACTGTTATTGATTGTCTCTCATTTTTAACTCACTACAATAAACAACAGTTGATCATAACCACTTCCACACACTTGTAAAACATATCGGTTAATCAGTATCACCTAAGACTAGTAAGACTGTTATTGATTGTCTCTCATTTTTAACTCACTACAATAAACAACAGTTGATCATAACCACTTCCACACACTTGTAAAACATATCGGTTAATCAGTATCAACTAAGACTAGTAAGACTGTTATTGATTGTCTCTCATTTTTAACTCACTACAATAAACAACAGTTGATCATAACCACTTCCACACACTTGTAAAACGTATCAGTTAATCAGTATCACCTAAGACTAGTAAGACTGTTATTGATTGTCTCTCATTTTTAACTCACTACAATAAACAACAGTTGATCATAACCACTTCCACATACTTGTAAAACGTTTCAGTTAATCAGTATCACCTAAGACTAGTAAGACTGTTATTGATTGTCTCTCATTTTTAACTCACTACAATAAACAACAGTTGATCATAACCACTTCCACACACTTATAAAACGTATCAGTTAATCAGTATCACCTAAGACTAGTAAGACTGTTATTGATTGTCTCTCATTTTTAACTCACTACAATAAACAACAGTTGATCATAACCACTTCCACACACTTATAAAACGTATCAGTTAATCAGTATCACCTAAGACTAGTAAGACTGTTATTGACTGTCTCTCATTTTTAACTCACTACAATAAACAACAGTTGATCATAACCACTTCCACACACTTATAAAACGTATCAGTTAATCAGTATCACCTAAGACTAGTAAGACTGTTATTGATTGTCTCTCATTTTTAACTCACTACAATAAACAACAGTTGATCATAACCACTTCCACACACATGTAAAACATATCAAATAATCAGTATCACCTAAGACTAGTAAGACTGTTATTGATTGTCTCTCATTTTTGCAGTGTTATTAAACATAAACTTTTCTTAATTTCACCTTCATCTTCAAATACACATTCACTCTCAACAATACTTATTTTGACTTAGTTATTTTTTATTATGTCTGTGTACACAATGTATTTCTATAACTTATAAGGAGTGTAATAAATTTATTTTATAAAATCTAGCAGGTAGCTGTGTAAAAAAATCGTGAGAGCCCTTTACTTAGCACAATATTTGCGGCCTCTTTTCGGCCCCCCTTACGCTTCGGCCCTAGGCAGCTGCCTAGTCTGCCTAGTGGTAAATCAATCACTGTACTGGTGTAGACACACCTTCTAATGCTTATATTATTTTTTGTCTAGTATTATAAAATATATACAAGTCTTTGGACATTGTAAAAAGTTGTGCTGCTCTGTTTATTATAATCATGTGTGTCTACTGATGTGGAAAAGCTATTAAAATTTTCTTTAATATATAAAAGCAATGCTAGAATGATATATAATGATGGCAGAGACAGAACACCCGGACTAATGAATAATGGTTTATAATGGGTTTGAGGTGTACATATCAGCCTAATAGCTTTTTTTTGTAATATAAAAGTTGTTTTTGAGTATCCTGAATTAACCCATAATTCAATGCCATAATTTAGATGACTGTGGACATAGGCGTAATAAATGCAAAAAAGGATGTCAGGTGTAACACTTTTATAAAGAGTATGAATTATAAAAATCCCTTTACCTACCTTAGCTGATACGTTATCAATATGCTTAGACCATTTTAAATCAGATTGAATACACTCAGAAATTTTAATGATGAAACTTCTTTTTTATTAGGTCATAGGCTGAAATGCAAATCCTGAACCTTCTCCGCATCCAGACACAGCTTATTGGCATTACACCACTCTTAAACTAATGTTGATATGTTGACTACTTTAGTACTAGCTTCGATGCAGGAAAGTCCCTTAACATTTAAACCCAAGTCACCTGCGAATATAAATCCTTGTGTATTGTGACCAGGTAAGTTAATAGGAAATCATTAATACATATAATAAAAAATGTTGGCCCTATAATAAAACCTTGTGGTACACCATGAGTTACTTGAATAATTTTAGAAAAGCTACCATTTACATAAACAGCTTGTTGTCTTTCAGTAATGTAAGACTTAAAGAATTTCAGTACTAAATTGTCAGAAAAATAAAAAGTGTATCAGTCAATACACCATAGTCCATGGAGTCAAAGACTCTGGACATGTCAATTAATAATCTAAAAACCACACAAGTCTGATCTTCAAGACCATCACAACATTCCTTGAATAGTGAGAGAACTGCTTTGATTGTACTTTTACTAGGCCTAAAACCAAATTGCCCTTCAGATAAAAGACTATTATCCTCAAGAAAAGGCACAATCTGCTTATGAACCAGGCACTCAAAGACCTTTGACACCACAGGTATAATGGAAACAGGTGAATAATTATTACATAGATCTTTTGGTCCTTTCTTATTAATAGGTATGACCTTTAGTCTTAAAAACATAAGGAAAAATACCTTGATTTAAACATTGATTAAAAAGATAAGTTAGTACTTCACATACATGAACAGCACAGGCCTTTAAAATAGCAGAGTTCAAACCATACAAATCTAGACAGGAGCTCTTACTTAATTCATTAATTGTCTTGGAAACCTCTTCTACAGTAAATTTTCTAAAATGAAAATCTGGCCTGTTTACACAACTGCTGGCCATATTAACTGAATTAAAATAGAAGTTATGGTCCTTAGAACTAATTGGAACATTTTTGCTGAAATCATTAAAAGAATCTACAAGGTACTTATTAAACATATTAGGAGTCAATGTAGAAGGTACTGGCAGTGATTTACTGTTAGATATCTTTCTTTGATTAGGGAGCGGCTGTAGATAAGGGGCCAAGGCGCTGGCTTGCCACGCAGCCGGGCCAGGTTCGATTTCCGATGTGACCACTAATACATTTTGCCCTTCTGCTCCCATAGTTTAGAAGTCACGTAAAGCCGTTGGTCCCCAGATTAAGTGTTAGAGAGGGCTCCTTAGCCCTAACATCGCCTGGTTAAATAAGACAATCTTTAACTTTAACTTTGATTAATGAGGCTTCAAATTGTTTGGGACCTATTATTAATACTACTAATACTGATAATTTTGTTATTAAACAATAATTTTGCTTTTTTTACTTCACTCTTGTAATTTTTTTTGCATCTTTGTATTTTTCTAAAATTATTCTATTTTGAAACTGAGTTTTTTTTATATATAGTATAAATTGTCCAACTGATATTTCAAAGAGGCGATACCCTCATGATACCAGTTAACTGTTGTTTGAAAGTTATTTATTAGCATTGGATTTTTCATGACCTGTAGATAATATTTTGAGATTTCCAATGCTTTGAGTGTTTAGGAAACAAACACAACGTTTTGACAGGCCGTCTTCAGGTGTACTTACTAACTTAGCCTACATCTAAAACTACTTTTTTTCCTTAACCCATACTAAATCAGAAAAGACTTAATACTACATGCTTAGATACTAAAGATTACTGTTGAAAGTCAAACGTTCTTAAAAAAACTATCACACATAACATAATTATACAAAATATAATACACAATACGAAATACAAAATAAATGCAAAATATGAAATCGTTCAACAAAACACAGAGCAAGTTATTAAATAGACCAAAACATTCAATGAGATAAAAAAATAAATGCAAAATATGAAAAAAATCAACATAGCATAGAGCAGGTTATTAAACAGACGAAATATTCAATGAGACACGAAATAAATGCAAAATATTTTTAAAACTCAACAATATATAGAGCAGGTTATTAAATAGAGAAAATATTCAACTTATCCAACCAGCTTCCAATTCCACTGAGGCGGGGGAAGGAGTCCTCGCACCACTACGCTCACAAGATCAACTCACCACGACCGTTAAAGACGAACCCAGAGGTGCAAGGACTCCTTTCCCCCGCCTTAGTGGAATTGGAAGCTGGTTGGATAAGTTGGAATATTTTCTCTATTTAATAACCTGCTCTATGTTTTGTTGAATTTTTTAATATTTTGCATTTATTTTTGTATCTCATTAAATATTTTGGTCTATTTAATAACTTGCTCTGTGTTTTGTTGAACGATTTTATATTTTGCATTTCTTTTGTATTTCATATTGTGTATTATATTTTGTATAATTTTGTTATGTGTGATAGTTTTTTAAGAACTTTTGATTTTCAACAGTAATCTTTAGTATTTAGCGTGTAGTATTAAGTCTTTTCTGATTTAGTATGGGTTAAGGGGAAAAAAGTAGTTTTAGATGTAGGCTAAGTTAGTAAGTACACCTGAAGACGGAAGGAGTTTGTTATACCTGTCGAAACGTTGTGTTTGTTTCTTAAACACTTGAGGCTTTGGAAATCTACATATCATACCAGTTAACATTTGGTTTTTTTATTTCGACAAACTTTAATTCTTATAGGGAGTGAGCAATCCACAAAAAGCCTAAAGTAGATTTTCAAAAAGTAGTCTGAACTTACAATTTATATCAATCTTTGGGTCATATATTTTCAGCCAAAATGTTGAAGGCAGTACAGTGTGAGCTAGAAAGCATTTCTTGCAGCTTATTAAAGAAAGACAGCAGATTTCCTGTAGGGGGGCGATAGAAGGAAACAATTACCGTTTTATAATCTGCAAGGAATTGTGGATAACTTAAAAGAAAGTTCTTCAGCAATGTCAGGAAGCTTCACATATTTTAAAAACTCTATACCTTCCTTGATGAAAATAAGTCATCCACCATGTTTCTTTTTTCTTTTTCTTTTTTTGCTCTACAGAAATAGGAACCAATGTGAAAACCTGGCACAGCAACATTTAGCAAGTCAGCTTCAGTTCACCAATGCTCCGATTTACAAATACTAATTGCAAAATAGATCCTTAATCAATAAATATATTTGTCTTGGAAAAATACATACATTTGTCTTAGAAAACTATGGATACACATGCATGAGAAATTTATATTACTTGCCATCATTTCCGGACTGAGCCAGTTAAAATATTTAACCATATCAGTGAGATCAGTCTTGTGATCCTCTTTGTCCTCTTCTGCAAAACTTATAGCAAATTTGAAACCAGATAATACAGCCATTCCAAATTTGTTTACCAAAATATGACTTGCCTTGATACATCTAAACAGAATTGCGATATTAAAGTGGCATGCAACTATACAAAATTAATAATTTCAGTTTATAAATAATTTCTCAAAATTTGACCGTCACTTATTTATACAGGGTGGAAAAAAATAAGGAAACGCTTTCACGGCATCTTTATTTTTTCCATACATAATTTGATAATTTAGTTTTTTTTTAATAATTGTGTTCCAAAAAGTATAATTTTTCATCAGAATAATTTACTTAAAACCTTTAAATAGCGGAGAAATAATATTGTTCAAATTAGTTACTTTGAAATTCAAATTACCGCTACTCTGGAAAAGATAAACCTTTTAAAGTCCAGTTTGTGGCTAATAATTTCTCTTGAATAGACCTTTCATTTGATACCAAACTTGACCTAGGCTTACACTGAAGATTTTCATTCAACTCCTCATAGACCGACCCCCTGAAAAGATGAAATGAGGAAAGGTGAAATGAAGACTTCACTTTTACAAGTGAAGTCATACAAAGTTGTGAAAGCGTTTCCATATTTCTTTTCTACACTGTATTCAGTAAAAAACTTGATTATCCGAAGTACTTAAAATCATCAATAAGGCAAAACTTGATTAAATGGTGTCTTAAACTGAAAAGTGGTAACAAAGTTAAAAACAAGGATAAAAAATAGGTATGACCAATAAACAGTATTTTTATTGACATAACCATGGAGATCAGTACAGTACATGGAGAAAAATATATGGCTAATTTTAAGTATTACATATTTTTATCTAATTATACATATTTTTTAATATGTGTTTGAGATTAAAAACTTTGAGTTCATAATAAATTCATCAAATAAATCATTTGAGAGGTACCTTCGCTTTTTTGCAAGTTCATTGATGAAAGGTTTCGGATTACTGTCAAAAGTTCAGTAAATTGTGAATAAGTGGAAGTGTTTGTTCGAAAGTGTACATTTAAGTCCAAGTCCATAAGTGTCCCCTAATGTAATTTGTATGGCTAATGCTGACAGTTGCTTAGTAATGTAGATAATAACTCTGACATTCTGGTTTCGTTGTTTCTCAGTTTAGAACGTATCAAACCCCTCCAGACTGGTTATCACACCTCCTCCACCCAGCCAACACTCAGTGAGCACAATAATATCTAAATATTCAATTGAAGAACTCCCTTCGCTCGATGGAGGCTTTGCCCCCAAACCCTCATTGACAGGTTAGCTAAATTATTATAAGTCAACATTGGGGGGGGGGGCTCCCCAAGAAGATCAAGCGTAATTAGTCAAGATGATCATAGGTGACTTCCCAACTTTATTACGGGGGCCAACTAGAAGTTAGTGACAGGATACTACCCAAGTTGATTACAGAGAAGTACAAAGATGATCATGAAGGGCTACCCTTCAATCATCATCATAAAGTTAAACATGGGTGCTACCACAGTTGATAATGGGTACTACTAAAGTTAACAATAGGAGAGTTTCCTAAGCTGAAAACGGGATACAACCCAAGTTGATTATAGGGGGCTACAGAAGATGATTAACTGGAACGGGATCATCTTAATGTAGCTGATCAACAAGAACGGGATCATCTCCATTAGCTATAAATGGGATCATCTTAGTGTACTCACCATAATCACGGGTGTCTAGCTAAGATGATCATGGTTGGTTACCCAAGTCAAGCATGGTTAGCTGCTAAAGTTGATCACGGGTAGTTACCGAGTTGATCCCGGGAGGCCTACTTAAGTTTATGACGGTCGCCTACCCAAGTTGATTATGGGGGCTATATAACATGATCACAGGAGTTACCTAAGTTGATTACAATTGCTACCCAAGTTAATCACGGGGAAATCCAAGTTAATCACGGAAACAATCCGTATTGATCACAGGGGGCATCAAGAAAGTCTGAAACATTGTACACGGAGGGTTTCCTAAGTTGAAACGGGACCCCAAGTTGATTATAGGGGGCTACACAAGATGATCACAGGGGGGTTCCCAAGTTAATGATGGGTAGCACACAAAATAATCACGAGGGCTACCTATTTTGATCAAGGGGCACCTAGGTAGATAACGGGTCATTATTGATGATTATCCAAGTTGATAACAGGGGCTTCCTAATTTGATCACGGGTGTCTGTCAAGTTAATCACAAGGTCTACCTAAGTTGATCACGGGTTACATCTAATTTGTCACGGATGGCTACCCAAGTTAATACCAGGGGCTTTGCAACTTGATCATGGGGCTACCAAAGATGATCACAAGGGCTATCTACGTTCATCACTGGGGCTAACTATATTAGTTACATGTGGCTACCAAAGTTGATCCCAGGGGCCTTCCCAAATTGATCACAGGTAGTTATCCAAGTGTATCATGGTTGGCTGCCTGAGTTGATCACGGTTGGCCATTTAAGTTAATTACGGGGGATACTCAAATTGATCACGGGGGGCTAGCCAAGTTGATTAAGGTTTGAGCACCAATAGCTACACAAGATGATCGCGATTGGTTACCCAAGGTGATTGTTACACAAACTGATCACAGATGTTACCCAGGTTAATCACGGGGACCAACTCAAGTTGAACACGGGAGCTAAGCTAGTTGATCACGGGGAGTTAACCAAGGTTTCCATGTGTGCTGCCCATGATTATCAAGGGTGGTACCAAAGTTGATAATGGAAGCTACCAAAGTTAATAATGGGTCGGGTGTAACCCAGCTTATCATGGATGCTACCCAAATTAATCACATGGGCTACCCAATTTGATTAAGAGAAAGAGAGCTAACCACATTGTGCTCTCATCAACGGGCTACTCAAGTTTATCATGGAGAGGGAGGGGTTACTCCTTGGTTAAATAGCGGAGAAATAATATTCTTCAAATTAGTTACTTTGAAAATGAAATGATAGCTACTCTGGAAAGGATAAACTTTTTGAAGTCCGGTTTGCAGCTTTTTATTTCTCTTGAATAGAGACCTTTCATTTGATACCAAACTAGACCTAGGCTTGCGTTGAAGATTTTTGTTCAAATCCTCGTGGGCCGTCCCCCTGAAAAGATGAAATGTCCCTAATGGTGTCAAAAAGTATGTTCTTTGTAACCATGATAATATACAAGATTTCACTTTTACAAGTGAAGTCATACAAAAGTTGTGGAAGCATTTCCATAGTTTTTTCCACCTTGTAAATCAATCCAATTCTTCTTATTTAATATAATCAACAAATGGTAGATATCATAGCCAGGATTCGTGATCCCTACCGTCTTTTATTCTAGATACCATTATATAATCTACCATTACATTACATTTTGTAAGATGATATTGAATAATTAGTTTGTATTCATGAGTATACACAGGAGATAAAAAATTCTTCATGTATAAATAATTAGTATATTGGAGAGATAGGACATCAGCAAACTTACCTTACCACTGGCATTTTCTTCAGGTGAGAAGAGAGAGAGAGAGAGAGAGAGAGAGAGAGAGAGAGAGAGAGAGAGAGAGAGAGAGAGAGAGAGAGAGAGAGAGAGAGAGAGAGGGGGGGGAGAGGGAGACTCTCAATACTCCTGTGCGTGTATGGGTGAGTTGGTGAGTCAATACCACTCTATGTGTAGGAGTGGGTGGGTGAGTCAATAATATCATATTATTATTGACTCACCAGTAAGAAGACACAACCCCACTATAAAAAAAGGCTCAGCCCTTGTGTTCAGTAGCCCTGGGCCTCCCCTCCCCGCTTGCTATTGGACAATCTCCCGATTGGACATCTCCCGAAATTGAGTTCTAGGTACGTCTCTGCCAAACGCGGCAGAGTTCTTCAACCTGCCAGCTGCTTTATATGAGTAAACTACTATAAATCGATTTAAAATTCACTGTAAATACTTAAGGTTATAAAATATCATAACTACTGGTTTTACAAGGATTACAAAGGTACCAAGCAATTCATTTTTTGATCACTACCAGTCCACTAAGAAAAAGTTGTTTTAGGAAATTGATAAACTTTTTTGAGTAAAAGGTAAAATATTGAATTTGATAAAACTCATAGAAAAAATGTCTCCCGACATGTTTTCCCCATCATGAGTGCAATTCGATAACAGGTTTTTGAGCTATAAAAATGTTGAGAGGCAGTGAAAACTATTACAAAATCCATCACTTTTCTGTTCTAATTACTATCATAGTTATTAAACCTTATAGTAACATTTTTAAATTTAATTTCCTAATGTAAAATTAAACGAGGAAAACAATATTTTAATTGGATGTGTAATAGGTCTACTAGTTTCTAGTAAACAACCTTCAAACTCGAGTGCACATCATCTCTATATCGACAGTACAACATAGCATACTGTTCGATTATATAAAATAATATTTACCTTCTTGTTTACAAGTATATACAAAATACATTTAGTTTCAGTCAAAATACATCTATATTTATGAACTTCCATTCCAATAAACGCAATAGCCCAGATATTGTCTTGGCAGAGCATCTTTATTCAGCAGTGTCTATATTTTGATAGTAACAAGATTCATTCACTAAATTATAAAACTTATTAATATGATAAATGTACTAATATAAATAATACTATTCAGTTACTTACATAACATTCATGTGAAAGGAAGAGGCTCATTCCGAATGAATGAAACAAGCGTGGGCAAAGAGAAATGCCAATTCATCACAACAGCATTAACTGTACTTAACCCATAGGCGAATAATATTATAGTGCATATATATTATTATATATAGAGGGTGAGAAAAATAAGGAAACACTTTGATATTTTTTAAGCGAGATGGCACAGGCATTTGAATGCTGCACAAAGTTGTATACCAGGGTTACCAAGATTTCATTACAATTTTCATTTATTTTTGTCATTTAGGGTATGTCTTACCCAGGGGTCAGCTCAAATTCTTCAGACAGAAACATAGGTTGAGTGGGATATCAAAATAAAGGTCTATTAAAGACACATTAAACGTCACAAACCGCACCTCAAAAGCACGGTGTTACTGACCCACCCGCCCACGCATACAAGCACGGTGTTACTGAACCACCAGCCTACCCATACAGGCTCAGTGGTACTGACCCACCCGCCCACCCATACAGGCAAGGTGTTACTGACTCACGTGTCCTCCCATACAAGCACGGTGTTACTGAACCACCAGCCTACCCATACAGGCTCAATGGTACTGACCCACCCGCCCACCCATACAGGCAAGGTGTTACTGACCCACCCGCCCACCCATACAAGCACGGTGTTACTGACCCACCCGCCCACCCATACAGGCAAGGTGTTACTGACTCACGTGTCCTCCCATACAAGCACGGTGTTACTGAACCACCAGCCTACCCATACAGGCTCAATGGTACTGACCCACCCGCCCACCCATACAGGCAAGGTGTTACTGACTCACGTGTCCTCCCATACAAGCACGGTGTTACTGAACCACCAGCCTACCCATACAGGCTCAATGGTACTGACCCACCCGCCCACCCATACAGGCAAGGTGTTACTGACCCACCCGCCCACCCATACAAGCACGGTGTTACTGACCCACCCGCCCACCCATACAGGCAAGGTGTTACTGACTCACGTGTCCTCCCATACAAGCATGGTGTTTCTGAACCACCAGCCTACCCATACAGGCTTAGTGGTACTGACCCACCCGCCCACCCATACAAGCACGGTGTTACTGACCCATCCGCCCACCCATACATGTACAGTAGTATTGACCCACCCGCCCACCCATACATGTACAGTAGTATTGACTCACCCGTCCACTCATACATGTACAGTGGTATTGACCCACTCGCCCACCCATACACGTACAGTAGTATTGAACCAACCGGCCACCCATACACATACAGTAGTATTGACCCACCCACCCACCCATACACGTACAGTAGTATTGACCCACCCGCCCACCCATATACGTACAGTAGTATTAACCCACCCGCCCACCCATATACGTACAGTGGTATTGACCCACCCGCTCACCCATACACGTACAGTAGTATTGACCCACCCGCCCACCTATACACGTACAGTAGTATTGACCCACCCGCCCATCCATACATGTACAGTAGTATGAACTCTGTACAGTTCATGGCCATTTGAATTTGACAAAATGTTACAACTGCAGATTTTTATTACAGGTTAGCCAACTGCCAACAGGTACTCGGAGCCATGGTGTAAGTAAGTAAGTAAGGTGTGCTATTCAGGAGGACGAGTTTGAAACCGTTCTGCGCATGATGTCAGCTTTGAGTATGCCGCTACATTGTTTTGCAGTCTTTTACTCAACCTACAGCTGCGCTGGTTGTTCACACCAAAACAAATATTATTTAATGTTGTTCTAAAGACAAAAAGTGATCTTTAATACAGTGCAAGAATCATTAAAATCGGATTAAAATTACTTTTTTAAAAAAAATATAAATACTTGACACTTTTTAAAACAGTTACTTGAAAAATATAGTAAGTGATGACATTTTTTTATCTTTTGAGTCGCAAAGTTTCGTCAGTGGTAAAGTTGTAGAGAATAGTACAAGCTAAAACTTTTGTTTCAAATTTTTTTCTTTATGTTGATTTGTTTTTTAGTAAAAAGCAGAATCTCTCAGTGCGAAGAAATGCTCATTTCCGCCAGGCCAGTGAAGCCATGCAGTGAAATAGGTTGCCAATATGGAAAATTACCCCAATATTGTGTGTATTTTAAATTAAATGTGATACTTTTTTATGAAACTGATAGTTCTATTGCTGTTAAAATATTGTAGTTAGAATGATAATTTTCCATATATGCACTAATTATGTGGTTGGATATTTTAAGCGAAATTTCCCTAAGAAGTGAAGTAATAAAGCCTTTTTATTATTACTCCAATAAACATTTATTATTTTCAGATAATTCAATTTACATTACTCTCCCGGTATGGGAAAACTTGAATGTGTGGTAGTTTTGGATAATTTTGCTGATTGCGGCCGGAAATGTACATAAACGATATTAAGAATTCTGTCTGTCAGTTTGTTTCGCTGTCTAGAGTCACTTTTGTTGTCACTAGAGTCACTACTAACTACATTAACTTCACCAGTGGATTCCACTGACAAAAAGGCACAAAAAAGTTCACATAAACCATGGTCTGATTCGCAACCATTCGACAGTAATGGTACAGTTTGTGATTTTTTAAAAATTACATGACTTGTTACGGTTAGTAGTCCAGTCAAGGAATGAGGTGTAGAGTGCGTAAGAGTAATAAACATTCCTCATTAAACTTTAGTACTTACAAATTAACAACCCTATTTGGAATACATCATTTTGGAATAACTGGAAATTG
>JAQJVL010000821.1:107837-197837 GCA_035578905.1 Stictocephala bisonia
CTGATACTCTACAGCAGGGTAGTGACAGTGACATACTAAGTAGTGTAATACATAATAGTGGGCTGCTTTTACCTGATACTCTACAGCAGGGTAGTGACAGTGACATACTAAGTAGTGTAATACATAATAGTGGGCTTCTGTTCACTCATACGCTTCAGCTTGTAAAACTCTTGACAAACAAACACTAAGTAAGCCTTTTACTTCCGCCAAAACTCAAAGTTTTAATAAAATGTTAATTCACAAATGATTATTCTACAAGTAATGAGAAAATAATTTAACCTTAATGACTCGCTTAGCTAGTGTAGGAAACCAGGACCTGGAATAACTATTGACACTACTGAAAGTACAATACAAATTTATTTTCACAGCATATCATCTTCACAGTCCCTTCTAAAATATTACATTTATCTTATCCTGTTTTACAACTATACACCTCCCTTAATATACCCATCTCATCCAATAATAGACAATACAAATTATTTGTTTTAGAAATCCTCAATCAAATTACTATTAACATTGGCTTCAATATACAGTCCAGTAAACCAATAAATTCAAGAAATATTATTTTACAACAAGCGTCAACAAACTCCTATAATATTAAATCACAATCCTCTGAATAATCATATAAACGTCACATTTCTTAATGTGACGTTTATATGATTATTCAGAGGATCCAACTAAACAAGTATGAGGGTCGTCCAGAAAGTAAAGAACGTTTTGGTATAAAAAATTAAAAACGAAAGATAACAACACAGAACTTTATTTACATACTCACAGTAACCTAGCCTACTTCTCAATGTAGTTGCCTTGGTTGTCAAGGCATTTATTGCACCGAGGAATCAGTTTTTCAATGCTGGTGTTATACTCTTCAGCCGCCAAAGATCTGAGCCAGGATGTCACTTCTTCTTTCAGTTCTTCATCGTTTCTAAACTGCTTCCCACCCAAGAATGTTTTCAGTTTCGGGAACAGATGGTAATCTGAAGGCGCGAGGTCCGGACTATAGGGAGGGTGTCCAAAAATTTCCCACTTTAGACCTTGAAGTTCTTGCTGGGTTTGTACTGATGCATGGGGCCAAGCATTGTCGTAGATCAAAAACACTTTTTTTGACAACATGCCACGTCTTTTGTTCTGTATTGCACGTCTGAGTCTTTGAAAGGTTTTGCAATAGGCTTCTGAATTTATCGTTTCTCCCATTGGCAAAAACTAGACATGGATAAAAAAAACCTTTGTGGTCCTAAAAAAACAGTTGCCATAAATTTTCTTGTGTTCAGATTCGATTTTTCTTTTACGGGTTTTGAGAGCGAGTTTGAATGATGCCATCCCATGGATTGTCGCTTTGTTTCCGGAGTTTTGTAAGAAACCCAAGTTTCATCTCCGATCACAATACGATCGAGAAATTGTTCACCATCACTATCATATCGGGTAAGAAGTTCAAGGGCTGCTCCCATTCGTTTAGTCTTGTGGACTTCTGTGAGAAACTTTGGAACCTACCGAGCGCACATTTTTTTTATACCCAAGATGCTCAGTCACAATTTCATGTAAGAGAGATCGAGAAACGTCTCGAATCGCGTCTTTTAAAGTGGTTAAAGTGAATCGCCGGTTTTCCTGAATTTTGTTGTCAACTTTTTTCTTCAATTCCTCAATCACAAGTGATGGCCTCCCAATCCGTTCTTCATCGTGCACGTTGGTTCTGGTTCTTCCTTGGTTGAACATTATGCTCCATTTCCTCACTGAAGATTCGTTCATTTCATTCTCACCATAAACAGTGTTTATTTGCCTATAAATTTTGATAGGCCGAACATTTTGAGCATTCAAAAACCAAATGACACTGCGCACTTTGCATTTGGCGGGTTTCCAATGGGCGCCACTATTTTGAAAGTTTACAGAGCAAAAACGTGTGGCCGCACAGGAACGAAACTCGGCTCACACTGACCGAACAGCCAGAGGTAACTAGCGTGTACGCAGTCGCAGTGGTGGGGGATCGGCACCGCACGTGATGCACAATCGTTCTTTACTTTCTTGACTACCCTCGTATTGTATATGCAAGATGTCTATACTAACAAATGAAAATTATACATTCAATAACAAGTCATACTCAAGAAATAATCAATCAATTAATTCCACTCAAAATTAAAAATCTAACAATAATATACCAACGTTACCAACTATGATGTCCTAATCAATTTACTCTACAGTTCAAGTTATATTATTTTACAAATACCTTCAAGTGACAAGTTAAATCTATTCAAATGGCCCTAATTAATATTACTTTATTCTTCCTAAGAATTATCCAACATTTATGATTTATGTATCCAAAACAATAATTATTTATTTACTATATATCTATATCAGCTCAAAACAAACACTTATCAGAGGAAAACATAACTCCATTACACTCTTATAATTTTAGGAGGAGAAGGGAGATTGTTCAGCCTCACAAATTAAAATTTTTTGAAAAAACCCTCATATGCTGGTAACTTTTTTCTAAAATATGTCCCTGATTTTATAAAGAAAGAAAAAGATCTATTAAAATTCAAGAGAAGGCTTAAAGAGTATATAATAAGTTTAGCTGTATATTCTTTTGACGAGTTTTCCACCTCCCAGAAACAGATGTAAAACCCTAACATTTCTGTATACAGGAGGAATTTCTTGTGTTTAGATGTTTTATTCTTTTTTTATATTTTATTTACTTTTAGACAATATTCACTGTACCAATGTACATGATATATGAATAAAGATGTTTGACTATGACTATGACTATGATTATACGGACTATGGTCAATTACATGGATTTGTGTATTTATATATTTACAAATTAAATTAACATTCTCAATACATTAAATTATACAAGATTCAATTCCCTCAATCAGTGAATTATATTTTTATTATTTAAATTATGATTATTATTAGCTCCCTATATGAGTAATGTACAGCCTGTCGGCTTACGCTTTGGTGTAGGTTAAATATATATTGAACGCCCTTACTAAAATTGTTTGTCTACCAATTTATATTTTCATTCCCCTTAAACCCTGGAGGTGTGAAACAAATTTTGACATACCCCTGGAACTCTATGTCTCCTGCAGGTATGCCAATGGGCCGTAGTGGATTTGGCGTCCGCTCGTCCCTCAGAGTCAGGTGGGCTGTTCGAGTCTGGAACCACTCAAGAACCAGTCTCTTGGGGTGGGTGGAGTCGCTTGCAGTCTCTTGGGGGATAGGTGGAGTCACTCGCAGTCCCTTCAGATGGCTTCTCTGGCTCTCAGGATAGGCTGCTAGTCCACTCGTCCCTCAGGCTCAGGTTGGCTGCTCGTGAAGTCCTCCGGGGGAATTTCGCAAGGGGTTGGACCGTGGCTCCAAGTCCTCCTCCTAGCTCGTCCCGTGTTTGCTCTGCAGGGTGGGTTGATGAAACTTAGGTGCTGGTCCTCCCTCTTGGTCTATTTCCCGAAATCTTATCACTTTCAGATCTCTCCTCCGACTCCCCTTTTCTTCCCAACTCTTTCCCTAGTTTCTCATCCCCTCTGCTACTCACTGGACACGCCTCCAATTTCAGAAAACATCAATTACTATGGCGGTCCTTTTACGGATCATCCTATAGGCTCGTTCGTTTTGTGATGGGCGGGACCATCTCCTTCCCGGAGCTTCTGCTGATTCTCTACCGCAGCAGCATTCATCGGCCTAATTTTTGGTGAGTTTAATTTTTCTTATTCTGATTTGCATGTGTACAGTGCTGACCCTGATTCCTTGACATCCAATCCTTTGCTTTCTGAGTTAACACTCTCAGGATGTCTTACTCAAATTTTACCTACTCCGCTTCCTGTACCGTATTTCCTATTGTAATAAGAAGTTATAACAAAAATATTGATTATTTATTAGTGACACTTCAGGGTTTACAACTAAAATTTACATGTATAATTCTAAGTGAAGTATGGCTCAGTGATGATAGTGATTTACAAGACTTACAGGGGTACAATGTGTATCGGCCTTATAACGGTATCAATCAGTGTGATGGTCTTGTTGTCTACATAGATAACAGGTTGTCAGTGTCCTGCAGTCAGCTATTGTTGGGCGGAGTGGCCACAAGCTTATCTTTGAACTTCCACTGGGAGGACATTCCATGTGAATTACTTGCCGTTTATCGCAGTCCGAGTACTAGTCTTTCTCATTTCGTAGACGGAATCTTTAACTATTGTCATAACGTTACCCGGAAACGACTGCTTATTATAGCAGGTGACACAAATTACAACATACTTAATGTTTCACAAAATTCGCCAAGAAGAGCGTTATTTAGATGTCTTAAATGAAGCTGGTTTTTTTACTTGCATTGATAAGGCCACTAGATCGTTAAGCAATACGTGTATAGATCACTTTTTTTTAATTTGACAGAGAAATTAATGTTTTTTCAGCAATTTTATGCATTTCTATTACTGATCACTACACAATTTTCCTAGAACTCTTAAGCCAAAGGATTAAACATAAAGAAAAAATAGACGGTACTTTAAGAAAATTAGATTGGAACAAAATTAGTGAAACATTTATTTATTTATTTATTTCCATATAAATGTGTCATACAAATCATCACATAAATACATAAATAAAATGAAATCAGTCTATTTATTTTCAGGCTTCAAGAATTCTCCATGCAACATGCAAATACATAGACTAGTGAAAGAGAATTTACAGCCAAGCAAACTAATCAATCGATCAAGATCTAACATCCAGTACAGCACCATTCACTAGCTATAATAAATATATATAATAAATACAAATCTAATGTACAACTAGTTCAATGATTCATACATGCATAGAGAAATTAGCCAGCTAATGAAAACAAAACCAGGATCTAACATTCAGAGTGATCATTCACAAAAAAATAATAATGTTTCAAGACCATTTCCATACATAACAAGATTAAGAACTAACATGCAGTGCGTAATCATTCACAGGCAATAATAGTATTAATGTAAAACTAGTTCAGAGCACGTTACATGCATAGTTGACAAAGAACTGCAAAATGCATACACAAAAAATTCCCTTACACAAGAATATATATGATAAGTAAAATTATGACAAAGTTAATAACTACATAACAATTGAAAATGAGATCATTCTTAATTCTAAGTTTACAAGCAAACAAAAAAAACAGCATATATGAGGCATTCCTATTTTTTATAGAATACTAACTTTAGTTGGCGATTACTACCATTGGAAAAATCGAAATTGGAGGAGACCAAATTGCCCAATCTATGCAACCGAGGAACCACACTATTCATCTCGTAGTTAGTTGAACAGGCTTGATGATAGAAAGTCTGAGCAGATCTTGTCCGTCCAGGAACTCGCAGATCAATAAGGCTGAGTATCTCAGGACAGTCCACATCCCCAAGGAGTATTCTTCGAAGGAAAATAAGGTCCTGTAATTGCCGTCTAGACTCTAGAGATTGCAGATTCAGTATTTCTTCCACTTCACTCAAAGGCACAGACTGGTAGTCGAAACCCATTTTAACTCCCACCACTCTCACAAATCTGTCCTGGACCTTCTGCAGCCGTTGAATAAGTCCAACCTGATGCGGGGACCACACAGTAGAACCAAACTCTAAGATTGACCTCACAAGAGCCTTGTAGACCGCATTCATTGCATCAATGCTCAAACCACTCCTGGAGGTTCTGATAAGAAATCCCAGATTACGAACAGCTCTGCCAAGACATTAACACTTCAAGATTGGACTAACATAGTCAATGAGAATGATGTTAACCGATGTTCAAACATTTTTATCAGCAGACTGCAAGAAATTGTGCAAACATGTAAATAAGAACGGTATGTATCCTCAAAAACTAAATTAAAATCCTGGATCACTTGTGGGTTGGTAAAATCTCTATGTACCCGCGACAAACTAAGTAGAAAGTATAAAAAAAACCATTCAATATCCGACTGCGTAACAGGTATATAGGTTACAGAAACATATTAAATATTTTAATACGTCGTATAAAATCTGAATTCCACAAAAATAAAATTAATGAAGCAGCTGGTGACACTAAGAAATTTTGGACTTTAGTCAATGAAGTTTCTGGTCGGTCTCCGGGCAAGGAAAGATTCCCAGTGGAAGCCTTCAGTGGATGCGGCGGCTTTGAAACACCTTCTACAATTAAGGATATTATGAATGAATTTAATAAATATTATGCCTCTGTTGGTGAGCAGCTTGCAAGTGCTCTAAATCCTAGCAGGCCTCCAGAGCTAGACGACACTTCTCACACCATTGTTGCTGATTTTGAACTAAAATCTGTCAGCCAACAACAATTGATTAAAATTGTAAAAAGTTTGAGGGGGGTCAGCACAAGGGTGGGATGGAATCTCCTGTAAAATTATAAAGGTCAACATACAGTATTTGTTAGATCCATTGCTACACTTAGTCAATCAAGGTATAAGAATTGGTATACATCCTGATGTTTTCAAAATTGCTAAAGTGATCCATATTAATAAATCTGGTTAAAAAGCATTATTAAGTAATTTTAGACCTATTTCCTTGTTAGTAACAATATATAAGATATTGGAAAAATGTGTAAAAGCTCAGTTATCCGACTATCACAATCAAAATTATATAATTTCAAAAATACAATTTGGATTTAGTAACAATAAAAATATGTCCTACTCTCTTTTTGAAGTTACAAATCATATAGCAAATAATATACACAGTAAAAAATAAAGTTTTAATAACGATTCTAGATCTAGCCAAAGCTTTTGGTTCAATTAACAGGCAAAAATTATTATTAAAATTAGAATATATTGGTTTGAAGGGGAGAGCTAAAGATTGGTTTACTAGCTATTTTCATAAACGGAATCAATTTGTTAGTATCAATGGTGTGAGAGGTGATCAAATTAATGAAGATTATGGGGAAATAAAGAGAAGTACCCTTGGCCCTTACATAAACAATATCTCTCATGTAAAAATTATAGAGAAATTATTCTTGTTTGCTGTGACACACACAGCCTTAATATCAACAGAGTGTATGTGGGATGAGGTATATGACCATGCATCCAGGGATCTTATAAATTTAAAAATTTGGTTTGATGACAATATTTCGGTAAATGTAGCTAAAACCAAAATTCTACCTATATTTTTATATTCGAAATGATCCAAGCCCCAGGATGCTAAGGCTACATTCCAGCGGTGATCCACAGTCTGTGACATGCGGCTATGGCATAATTGAGCGGATGGACCATTACAAGTACTTAGGAGTAATTATTGACTATAAATTAAGCTGGGTGCCACATATACAGTATTTTAAGCAAAAGCTACGTGTTAGTATACGCATTTAACCAGCTTGGTCGGGTTCTCATTCTGGATCACCGTAGTATTGTCTACTTGGCTTACGTACAGTCGGTCCTGGAGTACTGTATCTTGGCTTGGGGAGGAGTCTGCAACTACCCTCGAGCCATTAACCGTTACGCAAAGAACTATTATCAAAACAGTTTTAAGGAAACCTATTAGGTACCCCTCTATGCAACTTTTTGAAGACTTTCTTATTTTGAATATCAGACAACTTTTCATTAAAACACTAGTCCTTTACATAAAGGAAAATAAAACACAACTATTTTCAACATATCAGCATAGTTACTCAACAAGACACAATATACAGTATGGCTATCTTATTCCTAAAGTACAACATAAAAAAGACTTGTCAAATTCATACTATCTGGCCCACATGGTGTATAGAAATCTTCCAGATGAGATAGTGGAAGCGGAGGGTGACAGTGCAGTCGTTGCTATTTTTGTTTGTTTGTTTTTTTGTTAATGAGCTATGCTTCTCTTTGAGTTTGGTATTTTTATAATAATATCTAAGTGTAAATTGTAATGATATTGTAGATTACAATGTATTACAGCAGTGGTTCCCAACCGGTGGGCCGGGGCCCACTTGTGGGCCGCGGGCCGCTTGCTACTGGGCCGTGGTGAAACTTAAAATTATATTAAATTCGTGGAAATTAAGTACGGTATTGGCAAATAGGTCGTCGCGGATAAAATATTAATTTAGGAAATGTCTCCGATCGTGCTTGGCCTGGCGGAGAGTGTGTTGTTGTAAAACAGTGTCGGCAAGGTCATCGCTCTCTCCTCCCTCCTACCCTTACTACGGTCAAAACACTCAAAACCGGTTTTCTGCAGTCTGCACTAAGTGCAGTGGTTGTCACCTTGTCAGTTGTGGTAGTAGTGTTGTGTTGGAATTTGGATTAATAATTATGCGGAAGTAACATTTTTAGTGGCAGTGGTTGTATTTACGTGTCGAATTTTACTGTGTCTGCTGTAAGATACGTGCATCTTACAAGTCAATATGGATGCTTGGTTTCGGACGGGATCTTGCCGTAAGAGAAATGTGTCAAATGATGAACCTTCCTCATCCACTTCTACAACTAGTGAGGCAGTAAGTAAGCCAAGTTCGAGTAGTACCCCAATGGCCAAGAAAGGTAAAACTTATAGTCGAAAATATAATCCTGATTTTTTAAAATTCGGATTTGTGTGTTCTGGTAATGAAGAAGAGCTTTTGCCTCAGTGTGTAATTTATTTTGAAATGCTATCCAACGAATGTATGAAAGTCTCAAAACTTGAAAGGCATCTATCAACTAAATATCCAGAATGTGTAGGAAAATCTCTCCAATATTTTCAAATAAAGAAAAGAAATTTATCGATGACTAAATCTACCATGGAAAAATCTTCCAAACAAAACAAAATAACTACCAGAGTTTCATATGAACTATCTTTGTTAATTGCAAAGAAGGGATCAACTCACACAGTGGGGGAAGACCTAATTATACCTGCAGCAAAAATAATAAGTAATGCTTTGTTTGATGAGAAAAGTACCAACAAAATCAATGAAATTCCATTATCCAATACTACTGTCAAAAGACGAATTGATGAAATGTCACAGAGTGTAAAGGAATCTGTCATTAACGTTTTGAAACAAAGTGAATATTTTTATCTGCAACTTGATGAAAGTACAGACGTAGCTGGTCAGGCAAATTTATTAGCTTTTGTTCGTTTTGAACTCAATGGAAATATTGAAGGAGAAATGTTGTTTTGCAATAGCTTACCGTCAACAACCACTGCTGAGGAAATTTACAAGTTGCTTGACAATTTTATCACAGAAAATCAATTAGATTGGTCAAAGTGTGTAGGTTTGACAACTGACGGAGCAAGAGCTATGTCTGGAGTTCATACTGGTTTGATTGCCAAAGTTAGATCAGTAGCTCCCTTTGTCAAATGGACACATTGCAGCATTCATAGAGAAGCTCTTGCAGTGAAAGATTTGGGTGAGAGTCTGACAAAAACTCTTGACGATGCAGTAAAAATAGTTAATTTTATCAAATCAAGGCCAAAAAACTCGAGACTTTTCGGTATTTTATGTGATGAAATGGGCAGTGAACACAAACAGCTTTTACTTCACTGTGAAGTTCGGTGGCTATCCTGAGGTAAAGTGCTATCAAGATTATTTGAACTTCGTGATGAACTCAGAATTTTCTTCATGTAGGACGAATATGATGGAAAACGTGCAAGTTCTTTCTTAGAATGCGTGACCGATGAAAACTGACTGAAGCGGTTGGCGTATTTGGCAGATATTTTTAGTGCCCTCAACACTCTTAATTTAACTCTTCAGGGCAAGGATACTCATATGTTTCTTGTACAAGACAATATAGAAGCTATGATAGTAAAACTTCGACGATGGGCTCAAAAAGTGGAAAACAATGCTTTCGATGCATTTCCTGCACTACATGATTTCCTTGAAACAAACGAAGTCAAAATTGATGAACCAACAGCAACAACCATAAAAGATCACCTCTCATCTCTAGCATCTAATCTCAGGTAATTTGAAATTTAATTTCACACTATAAATGTATCAACCTTTTTATTTCAAATTCGTATATTATGCTTTGTGTCACTGTACTTTTTATTTTGATCTGAGAAACTATAATTAAGAAACTGTAACTAAGAAACTAAGTCTTTTCATATTTTTTGTAAGCGCTACTTCCCTAAAATCGATGATGAAGTTCAATGGATCAGAAACCCTTTTGATGAAGATAACTTAAAAAAGGCTAACATGCCTTAAAGTGAAGAGGACTCTTTGATTGAGCTGTCTTGTGATCAGGTTCTGAAATCAAGTTTCAAAACGACCCCATTGATTCTTTTTTGGATGAATGTGCGAAAAGACTATCCCGCAATCAGCAAAATAGCACTAAGACAACTGATGGGATTTTCAACAACTTATCTATGTGAGAGAGCCTTTTCTACTTTAGTTTATTTCAAAAATAAGTATAGGAACAATTTAAATGTGGAGAGTGACTTAAGGTTGAAATCGTCAAGTTTCGTTCCCGATATTGATACATTAGTACAGGATAAACAATGTCAAAAATCCAATTAAGTTCGGACAGCCTTGATAATGTACTTGGAAATAAAGTTTCTTCAGTAAAAAAGTGTTTTTTTTTTTCCTTTTTTACCCAATATGTTTTAATTTAATAACCTATCTAAAACAATTTAAATTTATACTTAGAAGAATATATATATATTCTAGGTGGGCCTCGAAATTTTTAAAAAATATATAACTGGGCCCCCAAGCTAGAAAGGTTGGGAACCACTGTATTACAGTATTGTTTTGTGTATTTATTTTTCTTAAATAAACTGTGTCCAGTAATACAAACATGTATAAACAGTGTCAATGACTGAAAAGACTCATTCCCATGCACAGACTAATGTCTATGTGGGAATTATTTCCATAGTAAACTTGTTCTGTACTACTGTAAGAATAATTAGTGGAATAATAAATACTTTCATTCATTCATTCATTTAATTAACCCTCTTTCTTATTCTTACTGTTAATTTATTTTTTTAGTTCAAATTTAATTATAAATATTTGTAATTATGATCTTTTGCCATCTAACGTTTTAGTGAAGTAAAAGGTTTACACTCCCCTGGCCAAAATTTTAAATTTCCACCAACCGAAACACACTCACAACATGTTGGGTGTGTAGTGTGGACGATGACATGTTGTTCCATATCATCTGGCTGTGTCAACGCATGAAGTCAGCTGCAGCGCTGACAAGGTACATTCCGGCGCCAGTTACGTTACATAGCTTCTTGTTACACGCACTGCACAATCTACTTTGACTTAGGCTTTACTACTAATCTCTCGTTGGTGTTTTGAATTTTATTTTTATTGCCTGGATGTGAAGGCAATACGCCATGATTCCTCTCCACCATGCCAATACTATACTTAATATTAATTTAGTATCCTAAAATATGTCGCATTGTTAGTGTCCAATTTGTATAAATTATTACAGAAATTATTTCTGTTAAATTTCTGAAGTCAGACTCATGTCGGTCTCTATAGAGTGTAATTTTAGTTTTAATCTTTGTCTATGCTGCTGGTATTAAATGCACTGGTGTTGTCTCTATATAATCGTTTTTTGAGTCACATGGCATTACTTTCGTAACTAGTCTATCCTGATATTAAACTAGTTCACATTGAAATGGTATGTTTTTATCTTCAGTGTTACCGCGTCAATTTTTGGAAATACCGTGTTTCCCTTCTCACATTTCAAGGTTACGTTACTTTGTATATTAGTTATCAAGAATTTATTCAGTAACAGCTTCGTCCCTATTGCATGTTTGGGTTTTTCATAACAATAAAATTGCAATTGTCTTGCAATGTTTGTACAGAATCTGGCTTTAAATTACTTTCATACAACTTTGTTCCACTCTTAATAGTAATGTTTCCCTCGAGATGAGGCATAATGGATACATATTCCTATTACAAGCATCTTCATTTTCATTTATAGCTTTTATGATGTTTTTCGATTTGATTATTAATTTATCTGTCAAATCTAGGTGACACAATTTTGTCTCCCATACGACTGGTGTTCTAATTGTTTCTAAAACTTTATAATTTTCTTTAAGAGTGATCAATAGTACATTTATTTTTATCAATAAGGTTTCGTTAATAATCTTACACACTGAAATTGGTAGTTGATAATATAACATAATTTTTAATTTGTGGGATCACCAAATCTAAAGTTTTATCCTTAGCTTTCTCCCTAAGTTCGTTTAGAAAATGAATCAGGTTATCTCTAGTGATAAGGTTCTCTGATAACCGATTTAAATAACATTTTTCCAGAATTTGTCTTATGATGTCCTCATAATAATTAATCAATACATATGCCCATATCCTTTGGGTAAAGGAATAGTTCATTCTTAAACCTCCCAAGTATGATGTTTCTAATTTATGTAATTCTTGCCCCATAATTTTGAATCCATCTTGAATTTTCTTCGTCATGTTGTGAACGTTTTGTGTGAAATTATTTAAGCCTTCTGTCGTCTTTATCAAATCCCTGTATTGTGTATCCACCGAGTCTATTATCTCGTTGGTGTGTTGCGTTATTGTTTTCTGATTGACGTATAATCCTGTTACTTGATTTTCTGTGGCCATGTCACAACACCCTTTAAAGAAAGCTCCGACAAACGTCACTCCCCTCCTTGTTCGACTTCTGTCCGTTGTCAACATATAATCTGTTCTCTGAGCGCTTATCAATTTTATTATCTCGCCCTCCAGTCCTTTAAGTTCATTTTGTAACCCGCACATATTATCTGACCCCTCCATTGGGTTTAGGCAATGTCCAAACTGTGATAAGTTATCTAACCAAGGTGCTCTGAGTCCTATCGTCATCATATGAATTAGAGGGATGGTCGCCTCGTAAACAATCAAATCTGGTCTCAGCTGAAAGTGTAATCCACTAAATAATCTCACATTCACCCCCTCTTCAATTTCCTGGGATTCTGTGAACTTCGTAAATATAGATAATATCAGATGTATTCATCAATCACGTGAGTACTTCTAGGTTGCCTGCCATTTTGAGTCCACCTGTTTAAAATAATTGCTGTCAGTCCCTAATATTGATTTTATTTTCATTAATACTTAACAACTAAAATGCTCTATTTGTATTTTATGTGATTGTATTTTGTTTTTGTGTGTTGTTACTGCGGTTTATTTGATATAATACTGGAATTATTTTCTTTTATATGTCCCTTATATACAATGCTATTTTACTTATATTTGATTATTGACAATCTTATTTGCCTTGATTCACCCAATTTCATATTTCGTGTCTGTATCCTAGAAAACTGGGCCCTTGTTTTCTGAGGCTACTGAGACGAAATATCATCAAGTTGTTCTTTGTAAGTCCTTCCTATCCTCATATGTCAGGCGCCTCGTAGATCGTAATGTAATGCCTGTTCATCTAGCACTAAGTATGCATGTTGTTGCCATCTTGTAATCCCATGCTTTCTGTTCAAGTCTCTGTATCTTTATACCTTCAGTGTTCGTGTTGATCTCGACTTATGCGCGTCTATTATCCGTCCGTTTGTCTATTTCCGTTATAAATATTGTGTTCCTTTTTCCCTGGAATAACCTATTGCTGGCAAGCCTAAAGTAAATTATGTCTATGTTTATCATTTAACCGTCATTAAAAAAGTTCTAATTTTCTTTATATTTTACCAGGTTCACATTTTATGGGTTATTGACTGTTAACTTCTCTTTTCTTTTTTCCCCTTGGCTTCAGTATGGTGATGCTCTTATAATGATCAGAATCTTTTCCTATGGCTATATGTCATTATATTACTTTTTATTATATATATATATATATATATTTGAAACTATTTTAAATTAATGGATTACATAGTATATTCTAACTTCTGTAACGCTGAATTATTATTGTTTTACTTGTTACTGTGTGTTTCACATATTTGTTTTATTTTTTCAACTGTCAATTAATTCCAAATTAAATTTCAGTATTTTACATCTTTATTTATCTCCAGTTACGTTGCTTAAATGTCACGTGTGGACATCAATATCCGATGTCCGCGTTATAGTGTACATATCCTTGGGTTTTGTATTATACCTGGGACCATGTACATATGTAAATTCTGGTGTAGCCATGAATACATCGGTCCTCTTTTTTTATTTTTTTCTGTCTTTGTCCAACAGCGATAAAACCGTTATTCTATAGTGGTCTTTCCAGAATAGTCGTTTCTAAAACGTCTCTAGATTTCATAATATAACACCCCATGTCTATGTTACCCTATCGACTGTAGTATGGTTTTAAATTTGCCACATGCACTGGCTCTTCTACTAATTTACCTTTTTTATACAAGGCGGTCATATATGTAGGTAATTCAATTTTGTACTACTGTATATGGACCTTTAAATACGTTTTGAAATTTCGAATATGGTTTTGTTCTATCTTTTGGATATGCTACCAATACATTGTTGCCTGGTTTTAATTTCAAATCACGTTTTTTGTCAAAATAATTTGTTTGCCTCTCTTGTGCCTTTTCCAATAGTTTCGGTATTTCTTGTCATACTTTATTTATAGATTTAATTTCCTGTAAAATGTCACTATCGTGTTCCTTGTGTGTGTACATATAATCTGATAGGATGTTTGCTTCTCTGCCGAACATAAGATAAAAAGGCGTGAATCCCGTTGACCTCTGTTTTGATGTATTATACACAAATGTTACGTATTTCAATACTTGTGACCATCTCCTCGGGTCTTGTTCGACATAATGGGAAATAATTTTCTTTATAACCAAATTCATCCGTTCTGTTAAACCCTGTATTTGTTGCATGTAAGGGGGGTGAAGGTCTCTGTTCAATACCAATACTCTGTAGTAACTGTTTTAAAAATGGTTTTAAATTTGCCACATGCACTGGCTCTTCTACTAATTTACCTTTTTTATACAAGGCGGCCATATATGTAGGTAATTCAATTTTGTACTACTGTATATGGACCTTTAAATACGTTTTGAAATTTCGAATATGGTTTTGTTCTATCTTTTGGATATGCTACCAATACATTGTTGCCTGGTTTTAATTTCAAATCACGTTTTTTGTCAAAATAATTTGTTTGCCTCTCTTGTGCCTTTTCCAATAGTTTCGGTATTTCTTGTCATACTTTATTTATAGATTTAATTTCCTGTAAAATGTCACTATCGTGTTCCTTGTGTGTGTACATATAATCTGATAGGATGTTTGCTTCTCTGCCGAACATAAGATAAAAAGGCGTGAATCCCGTTGACCTCTGTTTTGATGTATTATACACAAATGTTACGTATTTCAATACTTGTGACCATCTCCTCGGGTCTTGTTCGACATAATGGGAAATAATTTTCTTTATAACCAAATTCATCCGTTCTGTTAAACCCTGTATTTGTTGCATGTAAGGGGGTGAAGGTCTCTGTTCAATACCAATACTCTGTAGTAACTGTTTTAAAACTTGACCCAAAAAATGTGTACCTTGGTCGTGGGTTATGATTCTGGGATAGCCGAATATGCAAAATAAACTAAGTAGTGACTTGGCTACCGTCTTTGCGTAAGCTGCTCTTGTAGGAACTGTAAACACCATTCTTGTAGTAACGTCAGTCGTTACTAAGATGTATAGCCCTCACTATGTGAAATCGGTCTGAGAAAATCTATTATTATTCTTTCGAACGGCTTTACATTCAGTATTTGAGTAGTAATTTTCCAAAGCTTTTATATGTTTTTGTACGTTTTAATTAACATTTGCCACATGTTGTTGTATATTCGGTTACGTCCTTGGTCATTCCTGGCCAATAATAACGTTCTCGAATCTTTGCCAGAGTTTTATAATCACTAAAGTGGCTTCCTTCGTATTTGTTATCATGGAAACTTTTTAATATTTCGTTAACCTTCCCCCTAAGTATGGCCAATAAAAACAACTTAGTATCTCTTCTGTCAAACGTTTTATAATACAATACGTCATCTCTCTCCTCGTACAATCGTGAATCTTGTTTTGTTTTTCATCCAAATTATCTGGTGCCATTATTGCAATTTTTATTTAGTAGTACAAGTAAACGTCACACAACACAAATTTATTACAATATAAGCACAAAATGCACAAATATATTACAGTACAAGTACAAAATGCACGAATATTATGGTGATCGATTATTATACTAATTAAAAAACTAATTATTTTTATTTGTTTAAGATAAGGATCCCTCGCCTGGACTACTTCAAAATTCTTTTGTTTTATCTAATGTATATTTAAACTCCCTTCCAATTTATTCTTGTCTATCACTTCACTTCCTAGGTTCCTTGAAAGACTGTCTGCCATTAGGTTACTTGATACTTTTTTGTATTTTACTATCAGATCGTAATCTACTAATGACAATGCTAATCTGTTCAATCTTGATGAAGTATCTTTAAAATTCTTATAGTATACTAGGGCTTGACATTCTGTGTATACTGTTACCTGTCTCCCCAATATGTATTCCCTAAAGTTATTTACGGTGTAATAATGGTTACACCGTATTACACGTTGACGCACAGGCCTGTAGGCCCATGTCAATTGGCGAGTGAAGTTAATTAAAAAAAAAAAAAAAAAAAAAAACAAGTGCCAACATTTCTCGTTCTGGGTTACTATATCTGCACTGGGTTTCCGTGTATTTTTTTTGACAAATATGCTATTTGATGTAGGCTTCCCGTATCCGGGTCTTTTTGTAGTAGTATACCACCTAATGCGTATAAACTAGCGTCTACATATATACACCTCTTTGTTATCATCCCAGTGGTGTAATAATGGTGGTTTTGTTAAAATTTCCTTTAACTGTATTAAACTTTCTTCACACTCTTGTGTCCATTTAAATGGTAAATTTTGGTTCGATTGTTTTATTAACTCTGTTAGTGGTACGGTAAGTTAAGCATAATTTTTTATACATTTTCTAAAAAAATCTGATTAATCCTAAAAATTGTCTCACTCTTGGTATGCAGTTTGGTCGATTAAATTCTACTATTGCTTTCACTGTCTCTTTCCTTGGTAGAAAACCTTTTTTAGATATTGTATATTAAAATATATCAATTTCCTCATACATAAATTTACATTTTTTTGTGTTTAACTTTAAATTTGCCTTGTTAAGAATTCTTAAAATTTCTTCAATTTTTTGTAAATCTGTGTCGAATGACGAACTGTAACATATTACGTCATAAACGTAGTATATTACCTTATTATATAGATGTTTATTAAGTAACACCAATAAACCTTTACTAAATAGTGATGGAGACACTTTAAAACCCATAGTTAAACGTTTATATCGTAAAAGTCTATTTTGAGTTTTTATAGTCAGCAAGTCTCTGTCCTCTTCTTTTACTAATAACTGATGGTATGCTCTCTTTAAATCCAATCTTGTAAATGTATTAGCCTTATTAAACAGCTTAAGACTAAATTCACTGAAGGTGTTGGATGTATTGCTGTTTTTAAAATATTGTTAACTTTCCTCATGTCAGCTACCAACTTTGGCGTGTTATCTTTGTTTTTAACTAAAAACTCTGGACTATTAAATTCGGTATAGTACGGACATTCTTCTAATATATCCGATTTTAATAAATCATCCTAGATTTTATCTAGCTGTTCACGCTCCTGCTTCCTGTGTTTGTAAGGAGGTGAGTTTACGGGCTTAGCGTTCCGTATTCTCTCTAACGCTACTGGTGGCAGATTAGCGGCTTCGAGGTCTTCATTCTTTGTAGTAAACATATTTCTATACTTCTTTAACATTTTTACTACTCGTTCATGCTGTTGTATTGTTAATTGTGGTGCTATGTCAAACTCTATTCCATCGTTATCTGTTATTCTCTCTTTGTTTACATTTCTAACTTCGTTCTGTTTGCGACCTTCATAAAATTCCTTTTATCTTGCTCCTTTGATAAGTATCCTAGTACATAATTTTTATTTATATGTTTGGGAAAATTTGACACATTATAAATATTTAAAAACCTCTCTCCGTTCCCATATCGATCCGTTAAATATGCATGGCATTTCTTTTTTTCTTTAAATGACTTCTCGGATTCAAAATATACATTTTCTACTTCTACTCCTATTTTTATCCTTCTATATTGATGAGGTGCTATCACCATGTTCTCATTAGCTCTTACATCCCTTATAACTTGTTTCTTTGGTACTAATACAGTTTACCCTCTGACCTTGTAATAACCATTTTTTCTATCTGTATTATCCTAAATATCTTTTCTATTAAAATTTATTTCAATTTTATGTTTCAATAAAAATGTATTTCCTAAAATTTACTATTTATGTCAGGTGATATGTAAAATATATTACTTAGTACAATATTGTCCACTAAAACGTTTAGTTTTGCTGTCCCTAAAATACTAAAGGAGAATTATTCGCTGAAACAACATTTGGTATATGTCCCATAGTTATATAATTTTCAGGAACAAAATTTATTATATTCAAATTTGAACCCGTATCTTCCCTGAAAATGTTAAAACAGGTGCTTTCTTATCTTCCTCATGTAATGTGAATCAACATGTTGTAAATCTCCTTATGCTGTAAATTATCCTTTTTCCTTGGTTGATATCCCCTGTTAACTGCTATCGTCCTTAAGTCATATACCATGTGGTCTTGTGCCAGTTGTTCCATTGTTATTCCATTGTTGTTGTTTATTATTCCTATCTTCTCTTCCTCTTCCAACTCCTCATTCGCTGTCACTTCATTCTTTATATTTTTTATCGCCTTTATTATCTGCCTCTTCTTAACTTCCTCTTGTATCCTGTTACCTGCATTTCTTATATTTAACATTCTTGTATCCTTTGTCCATAGCATCTTTTACCATTATGGCTCTCCTTTATTGACGGAAACTTCTTCTCATAATTCTCTATCATTAGACAATAGACAATAGGCTTTATTTTCATATTCGTTAAGAACAGAGATAGCGTCAATACATTGTTAAAATTAAAAGTTGAAAGGTTCATAGAATTCCTATCTGTCGTTGGTGATAGACATAAATTCTTCTATGCTGTATACAGATTTATCTACAAGCCACTTGAACATTTAACTCAGCCATGATTCGCACTGCACGCTTTTGCATCACTATTACTCGCTGGAGGTTGGTGACAGAAGAACCTCCCCAAAGCACTATTCCATAGCGAACATGTGTCTCAAATAAAGCAAAGTAAGCAATTCTGGTAGCTTCTGGAGTGCTAATGAGTTTAACTCTTTTCAAAACAAAAAGAACTGTGCTGAGTTTTGAACACAATATATCTACATGTTGATTCCATGAGAGATGATTATCAATTGTGACACCCAAATGTTTCGTAAAGAATACTTGTTCTAGGTTTAGTGGCATAGAGACATAATCTTTATATCTGCCCAATAAGATGCATTTGGTTTTGGATGCATTGAAGACCAGATCATTGTTCAAGTAATATTGCTGCGCTCTCGTTATTGATGTGTAGGTGTCAATTTCCAATGCCTGCACTGATTTGTTGTTTGTCACAAGGACAGTATCATCCGCATATGATACTGGATAACAGCCTTCTCCCAGGTGCTCTTGAAGGTCTCCAATGAATAGCACAAACAGTACAGGCCCCAAGACAGATCCCTGAGGGACGCCTCGCTTAATCTCCATTGGCTCAGATTTTTCAACTTTTATACATCCTTCAGAAACTTGTTTGATCTCCACTAGGCTCTTTCTTCCCTGCAAGTAGCTTTCAAACCATTTTAGTGCTGCACCTTTGATGCCTATAGAGCTAAGTTTTGACAGTAATACCTGTGGTCAAGACAGTCGAAGGCTTTGCTTGGATCCAAAAAAACACTGCAAATGGTACTTCCTTCATCGATGTTGTCTATAAGGTGCTCAATTAGATCAACGAGGGCACTAGTGGTTGATCTTATAGATATGAAGCCATGTTGTCTCTCTGGAAGATTATGATTAATTTCCAAATGCTGTGTGAGACGTGTCAATATGACCTTTTCAATGACTTTTGACACTGTAGGTATTAAAGATATAGGCCTGAAGTTCTGCACTTCCTTTTTATTGCCTTGTTTGTGCAGGGGGAAAATTTTTGAGGTTTTTAGGTTTTCGGGAAAACTACCCTGAGTTAGAGATTTATTAACAATACAGGCAATTGGTATACAGACTTCATTTCTGCAAAACTTCAATGTTTTGGAATTTATTCCATCGACTCCCGCTGATGTCTTAGATTTCATAAAAGAAATAATTTTCAGTACCTCCTCTGATGTTACCAATTGAAATTCATTGAGTGCTGTTTCATAATGATCTCTTGGCTCCTCGATCACTGAAGTTCTGGAAGAATTGTTGTTGATCAGAGTATCCTCTGCTGTAGTCACAAAGAATCTATTGAAGTGGTCAGCGATTTATTTCAGGTCTTGTACTGTATTACCATTGACATTCAACTGCCAGACTGTTTCTGAGTCCTTTTTCTTTGATTTTCTTTCAGTGTTGATAATCTCCCATACTGCCTTTACTTTTGTTACTTGCCTCAGCTATAATTTGTTCACACTTTGTTTTTCTGAGTTCTCGCAGCTTCATATCATATTCTTTCTTTTTTTGAGAGGATATATTTTTGTCTTCTTCCTTTTTGCTAAGTATATATTTTTCCTTAGCTCTTATGAAGTCTGCTCGTAGTTCATCTACTTCAGTGTTGTATAGCCTCTGCTTTCTTCTGTTATTTCTTGATTTTTTAAAAGGGCATGTGATGTCTAGTGCTATTGTAATTGTACCAATGAAGATTGAGTACGCCTCTTCCACTGTTGGAGCTGACTCTACTCTTTCCCAGGAGTTTAAGGCAAGGAGGTTTGATAGGTTTGAGAGATTGTCAAAGTTAAAATGCCTTCTAGTGCTGTAAATAGGATTTTTTTACTTCGCAGTCTATTTGAAGTTTGTAGAGCTGTCCTGTATGGTCTGAAAGTGAGGTATGGAGAACGTTAAAGGTAACTTTGTCTAGGTTCAGATCGGTGCATACCATGTCTATTGATGTAGCAGTGGTTGTGGTTATTCTGGTTGGGGGCAAAGGGATCCTTGTGATGTTGAAAGTAGCAAGCATATCATTTACTGCAGTCTTTTCTCTTGATTGTGTCAGGCTATTGACATTTAGGTCTCCCAGAATGCAAAGTCCGTTGTTGTTGTTTGGAATTTCTTCCAGTGCTTGAGCCATCTGCACAATAGCATCCTCAATTGGGGCAGATGGATCTGTAAACACCAAGCACATACAAGGTTTCCTTTTTGTTTAAAAATAGTTTTATACCTGCTATTTCACATACTAGCTCGATACTGTGCTTTTCTGTGAGGATACTTTCAACTTCATTAGCGAGATTGACTTGCTTGAATATGGCTATACCTCCTTTTAGATGGTTTTCTCTGCAAAAAGCGGCAACCAAAACATAGTTGATCAAGCAAACATTGTTGAGTGTTAAGGACTTTAAACCGTGTTCAGTGAGTATAACTATGTCTGGTTTATTAATGTCCAGAAAATGGTTTAACATATCAATCTTGTTACTCAATCTGTCAATGTTTTGATGAAACATCACTAATTTATTCTTTATTTTTGATTTGAAACTGCCTTGTGTCTGGTTTTTTTTGTCAAAGTTTGTTCTAAAAAATTATCAGCATTAATTTGTGAGTTGGGGGAATACAAGGAGAGTATCTGAGATGTGGGAGTCACCTCGGAGACGTCCTGAGCTGACCTAGTGTCATGTAGATATAAACATGCTGTTGAGGTTATGTATAGTTTATATTCATCTATGTATTGGTTAAAGAACTCCTCATAACTTTCTCCCTCCTTTAAAATCTTTGCTAAAGTTGGTGGTGATCTAGAAACTCCGTGAGGCAATAACGTACGAGTAGGAGTTTTAGTCATCACCCTTGGTCCGATTTGTTGTGGAGCGACTTGAGAGCTTGAACTGGGTGAAGCTGTGTTAGGTCTTGGTCTTGGGATAGTAGTTTGTAATTCTGAATGTTTGTGATCTGGCTGCTTCTTTAAAGAATTTCCAGAGTGTTTTGTAGCTTCCATGTGTTTGGCGACTTGCAAAGACACACTGAAAACATTACTATTCTTATTTCTTCTGAATATTTTAGTTTTATGTAAGTCAGAGTTTGTGGTTTGCTGATAAAGGGAAGCTTTATCTAAGCTTTGGAGTTTGGATTCCAAAACTTGCTTGGTCCAATTTTTAAATTCAAGCGCCAAATTTTGTTGTCTTTCTTTAAGATCAATTATTTCACAAGCTATTGTCACCGGTAAGGTTGTCTCACTTAAAGTTGAGCTTGTTTGATTACAAACATCTGTGACATGATGGATGTCACTTTCATTTCTCTGCACTGTGTCTGCTTTAGACTGAAGTCCTTTAATTGTTTTATTCAAGCTAGCAATCTTTTGTTTAGAACTATCAATAAGTTTACATTGTTTAGTGTCATGTTGTTCATAAAATTCTTGAAGTTGCGTTTGACCTTTTTTTTCTTTATCTAATTGACTTTGTAAGTCCTTTAGTTCTTGTTTTTTTTTCAATTTTTCTTCATTCTGTTCCATTTTCTCCAACTTTTCCGCAGTATCAGCTAATTCTGCTTCAAGCCTGATGTATTTTTCAAGTAACTGATAGTTTTCTGCTTTAGCTTTCTTCATATCTTGCAGTTCTTGTTTTAATCTATTATTTTCTATCAGTAAAGCAGTCCCAGCTTCCGGGGCAAGTGTTAGAGATGTTTCTAGATCATCAGGATTTTGATCTTGAAACTCTTGAACTTTATTTTTGAGTTGGGCCATTAAGGTGTAATCGAGGGGGGATGTGTTTGTAGTTTTGGCTTTGAAAGCTGATTCAGCTTCCTGTAATGCCTTGTTAAATATTTTATTCTTAAAATTGTCTATCTGTGGGATGCCATATTTAAGGATATTTTCTTCATAGGGAAACAGATTTGACTCGTTTACTCGGGCTACTGTGTTATCACCACAAAAAAGTGTTTCAAATTTGCATGTTTTGTTTTTATCTTTATTTAATATTTCAGTAATTTTTGCTGGCTAAGTGCGGTAGCCTTTCAGCTTGACAAAGACAAGGTCATCCAACGAGAATGTATTATATTTGATTGAAGACATTATGGCAATTTTTTTTTTTTTATTAATCAGTTTTATTAACTTTGGCTGCTTGTCAGTCAGTTTTTTTGTTCAGGTTTAATCTAGATATGAATAAAAAATCAGTTTTATAGACTTTGGCTGCTTGTCTGTCAATTAATTGAGGTCAGGTTTAATTCAAATATGAATAAAATCAGTTTTATAGACTTTGACTGCTTGTCTGTCAATGTGTTCTAGTAGTCATATTGTTGGGTTAAAATTCCTAGTCAATGAGTAGTCAATTTTTAGAACAAGCATTAAAAGTAACTGTGTTTTTATACTAGATTTGACAGGCTTATAGTGGTCATATTAATAATGAGGAATCAATTATTTTATTCCAGTCAAATTTATAAAAATAACTGAGCTTGACTTAGTGATTGTCAAGTACCTTGTCAGAGTTTTACATACAGTTGTAATGCTCAATGAATGCTGGTGTAGCACTGCCAAGGTCAGGGTGCTGTGTCAGCAGGTGTCGGTTCACTCACACCAAGTGGGTCAGGTGTGTGACACTGACTGTTGCTGTGATTACGGATGTTATAGTGAGGTAGAACTAAACTGTTGGATGTTTAATTAACCCTCTGCTTCTTCCTCCATATTTGTGTTTACTGTTTTCCTTACTCTTATCTCTATCTTCCACTGTGCTTATACCTCCATATCTTGTGTGCTGTCTCCTAGGCTTATAAATATATTCATTTAATTTATGTTTGTGACTGGTATTAATCCCTCAGTTATTCAAGTAGTATGGGTTGTTATTTCTATAGGGTTTCATATATGATGTTACGTAGTTATTTCCATACGACTGTAAATATGTATTTTTCTTGTTAGACTCATACGGCCTCCTGTTTTGAATACCTACAGGGCTTATTCCATATTGTGGTTTTATACCACTTAATTTGATTAAAATATTTACTGTTTACACTGCATTTTTTATGTAGTGGTTAAAACTACACTGCTTTTGAAGGGTAAAATTCTGCCTCCAAGCCCTACAATAAGGCCCCCTCCTTACACGGTTTTTGAAAATGTTTTATTTCCTCTATAACAGTTTATAGTAGAATGATTGTTCATCCTACATTTTTCACAATACTCTGTCCTCTTATATCCTCCAACATAACTGTCAACCCTTCTATGTCTGCACTCCCAGGTGTCATGATTGTCTCTCTTACATCCTGTACAATATTTTCCTCTCTGCTCTTGTCTCTATGATCCATTCCTGTCTCCTGACAGACTTCTTCCTCTCAACTCTTGTTGCTGGAACGTCACTCTCCTCTCCTGTGACTTGTATGGTGTCCTCTGCTGTCGTTAGTGAAGTATCCTCTTTGATCCTTGTTTCTGCACCTTCTTGCATCAGGCCCGTACCCTCTCTTGTAGTCTCTGCTTCCTCTTCTATCTGGCGTGTAATCTCTCTCGTAGTCTCTGCTTCTCTTTTGTCTGGTGTGTAATCTCTCTCGTACCTGCTCCTGCTTTTTCGCTCCCCTGTCCATTCTTGTCGTTTCTTCGCATTTTATGACCTTGGTCTTTTGGCCCCCGATGGCGACCTTGTCCTTATGTCCCTGTACAGCGGTCTTTCTTTCCCGTCTCCATAAGATTCTCTTCTCTCTTCCGACTGTCTTCTCCTTGCCTCCTCTTTTACCCTGTTTCCCTCATATTCCCTTTTTACACTCATGTTTGAAATAATATTTGTTAAAGTGAATGAATGAATGAATAAATCAATTTATTTTCGCATGAAATACAAAATACATGTCAATGCAGTGTTAGTGAGTAATACAATAATAATCTATACAATACATAAGAGTCTATATTCTTGATTGAAGTTAGCTAATAAACATAAATAAATAAAATAATACACTTTTTTTTTTCTTTTCTCAATGGAAATAAGCCTACATGGACTCGTCGGCCTGTGTGTAGGCTTGAGTCGTTATTATGAAATATATTAATAAATAAATGAGAACGAAAAAAGATAAAAAGAAAAAAATTGCAAATATGAGCAGTCAACAGGTTTGACAGTTCATTAAGGAAAATGAGATACTAAACAGAACAATGTGTGGGGTGGGAGGGAGGTAAAAAGGGGGGCAAGGGTCAGGCCCGCCCGTAATCCGGTGGTATCAATGCCTCAGCCTTGTCAATACCTAAATCTAATAAGAACCTTTTGACTCGGATTTTAAAAATTGACATGGACAGAGATTCAAATATGTTGCAGTTATTACAAAATTTAGTTGTATTACGATACAGTACATGGGATATGTAAAAAGGGTTTGATTTTGAAAAGGATTTGCTTAGCTGTAGAGTGATTATTCCAGTGTTTGCTGCAAATCTAGTGTTGTGAGAATGATTAATTTTGAAAAATATTGAATTAAAATGTTAAAATAAATGTATAAGAAGAGTTTTAATGTAAATCTGGCGGACAGTAAGTAAAGCATATTCATTGAAAAGGTCATTAGTGGGATAATGTCTAGGCTTACTGAACCTAACTTTTAAAATACACTTTTGAGAAATAAATAGGAGTTTGAGTAGAGATTTGTTTCCTCCCCAAGATATGTTTCCGAAGGTGAGCAATGACTGTATGTAGGCGTAATAAGCTAATTTGATTTCATTTTTATTTAATATATCTTTAAGTTGTTTAAAAGCAAATATATACTTGCGAAGTTTGTTTTTTAAAAGGAGAATATGTTCAGACCACTTCATTCTGCAATCGAAAGTCACTCCTAAATATTTATAATGTGAAACACATTCTACTGACTAACACCGGTAAGTGGAGTTCAGATGATTTCCACAGATATGGATGTATAGGTTTTCAAAGGGATAGTCCGAATTAATGTTTAAAGCAATTGGTAAAAATTTGGTTTTTGAAACATTCAAAGAAAGATAAATTTAGTCAAACCATTTCTTTAGAATCACAAGATCACTTTGAGCGTTGTATTTAACGTTTTGCCAATTCCCTCCGCGTGTTAAAAGAAATGTGTCATAGCAAATAGAAATAATTTTCTATGGCGGTTTAATTTACACATGTTTAAACTTCAAACTTGTTTATTTGGCCAAATCAACAATACATTTGCATTAGCGAAGTCAATACAATAATTTAATATACTATATATTATTAACCAAAACATTACACAGGAATTTATTAGCGACTACCAGCCAGAAACTCCCGTACGCTGTAGACTACTTCCTCCAAGAGCATTGTTTTAACCCCCCTCTTAAAATAACGGTGATCCTGCTCAATCTTTAAAGATAATGGGAGACTATTGTAAAGTTTTAAAGCATTATAAAGGAATTATTTTTAAAAAAATTAAGTTGAATGTTTAGGAATGGGAATATGATTGTTATTGCGGAATTGATAACTGTGACTGGAAGGAAAACTAAACATTGTAACATTGGTCTTAACAAACAGTAATGTCTCCAAGATATAAATGGAAGGGAATGTTAAAATTTTGCTGGTTCTAAATATTTCTCTGCATGATTGGTTCCTGGGGAGGGAGAAGATGACCCTTATAGCCTTCTTTTGTAAGCGGAACAAAAAAGCGGTCCTTTGGCTTTCACTTACCCAAACCGGTACTGCATATGAAAGATAGGGGTAAATTATGCCATAGTAAGCTGAAACGAGAACCTCGTTGCTCACTACTGTTTTCAGTGTCCGTAGGATGAATTTATATAGATGTTATTTATATAGATTAAAAATAGAATAGGCCCTAGCGTGCTTCCCTGAATTATACCATAATCCACTGGCAATGGATCACTATTTACTCCACAAATAGACACAACCTGGAACCTATCTGAAAGATAGCTTCTGAACCAGGCAAGAGCACTGCTGGTAACTCCAATTGCTTCTAATTTAATTAATAACTTGGATCTGTCAAATGAGTCAAATGTTTTTTTAAAATCCAAAAAAAAATCTCCACTTTAGAGAAGATGCTCAACAAGGAAATAGGACTGAAATTATTTGATTTGTGCAATGGAAATATTTTTGCTAATTTGAAAACAAATTCATAAAATTCATCAAATTCATAAAATAAGTTAGGGGACGAACAAGAATGTGAATGTTGTGTTTTAAGATAAAGGCTGAAACACCGTCCAGACTCGGAGCAGACCCTCCCCTCAGTTGAGTGACATGGTGGAAAACGTCCAGTTCTGTTACTGTATTAAATGTAAAAAAAGTCTGAAGTCGAAAGTCTAAATCTCTCACCAATGATTCTCCTCCTGCATTGATATCATTAGCCAAGTTTTGGCCTACAGAAGCAAAAAATGTATTAAATTGATTGGCAACATTTTGTATTAACTCACTGCTCACAACCGCAGTACCAGGTAGAAACCGTTTGATTTCAAATGAGTTTTTACGCTTCGTCCTGCCAGCCAGTTCATTTATAACGCCCCAGAATAACTTAGCGTTATTCTTACATTCACTTATTTTATTTCGATAATACTGTCTCTTGACTAGGTGTATAGATCTACTAAGACTTCGCCTGAGATCTGTGAATTGCTGCTTCATTATACAGTATTATTAAAGGGTTGGTTTTTTTAACTTTTTGCTTAACTTGTCTCTTTTTCTAATTAATTTAATCAAATCAGCAGAAATCCATTGTTAAATTTTTTGTGACGGCTCTTATTTATAACGATTTGTTTTTTAGAAGATGAGAGTGCATTGTTAATGTTATTAATTTAGAAATAAATCACAAATTGAAGTTCGAAACCTTAAAAATATGTATTATGAGGACCTTTTTAACCCTTTCCACTCCAATTACTGGGAACCCAGTTTCCCTATCAGCTCCATTTACTTTTAAGCAAAGATTGCCTACTACTTTTGTTCAGTGGGAAAAACATATATCTGATAGTTCCAAAAAGCTGATGTATTTTTTCTTTGTTTCTTCTATGACTAAAGTATAGATTAATATAAAATAAAACATATATTTTTATTTTCAAAATTTTTTAATTATATATATTCATTGGAACAAAATTGAATTTTTAACAAAAAAACGGATTCAAGAAGAATTTTTGAAAAATTTTAAATAGGAAGAATAGTATTTGATGTTTGTTTTTTGTTGTTTGTATCCTTACAAACAAAAAAAAATTCATTTTCAAATATTTTGGACTAAATTATACATAAAAAAATATATATAATTCTAAAACCGAATTTTTTTGAAAAACAACATTTTTACCAAAAAAATTATTTTCACTGCAACTAGTAAACATTTGCTCCGTAAATTTTATTTTATTGCTTAGCAACAGTCAAAATGTACATAATTTAGACCAAATTTGTAAGTAAAGCTTTTTTCAATAATTCAAAACATGTTATCAGCTAAAAATATAAACAGACAAAATCTAATAGCCTACTTGCAACGCTCTTTTATTCGACAGGAATCATCGTCGTAAAATAAAAATATTATGAATAAACAGTAAAACAACAACGATAACCTAGCAACAACAATGCGTTTTATAAGCTCATTACGAACGATAACATATGACGGAACAAAGTGAGTGCAGATAGCTGTTGCAGTCAGCCAGCTGTTTACGGAGCAGCCACAGACGACAAACATTACATTTCATGAGGTTTGTTTACCGATACTAAACTCAAACGGTTCCGAAAAAATTCTACAGGTAGCAGCACATATCAAACAAAAACCCTAGCGGTCAATAATGTAACTACGTCAGTCTAAATACAATCATAGAACGTTTTTATAGAGACGTCGGGCCCGGCCCGACATTGGACTTAGTGCGGTAAGTTGCGTGGCGGGGCTGCCCCGCCACTTGAGTGGAAAGGGTTAAAAAATGTAGTGGCGACTCAAAGGCCACTTGGAGAATTGTGAATGATATAACTGGTCAAAAACAAAGAAATATGCCAATAAATAAGTTAAATGTAAATGGTACAGTCAAACCTTGATATAACGAACCTCAATATAACGAATTCCTTGATATAAGGAATTTGTACAAATCTCCTACAACCCTCCATAAGGGACAATGTAAATTTCACCTCTACATAACGAACAAAACGTACTCACAACCTCAACATAACGAATTTTTTTAATACCAACAAAAATAATCCAGCCTTGGTATAACGAATTTGTTCTAGTTGAAACCTCTACATAACGAATTTTACCTCTATACTGTATAACGAAGTTCTTACGACTGTACCTCATTAACGAATGTTGACAAAGGAGGGGTTAATTCTTTGAAACAGAATCGTGTCTGAACAGGAAAGCTTTCTGTCCCAGCTATCGTCTATGTATGTTTGTTGTGATTATTCAGTATTGATTATCTGTTTGGACTGTGTGGAGTGTGGGAACAATATAGGCCTACTGTAGTTGTTCCATTATCTTATCACCGTACAATCGTGGGAGTTTATTTAGTTACGATGGACGGCAATCAAAACAAAAAGAAACGGTGCGCTATTAGCGTTGAGTGTAAACGTAAAATTATAAAGTGCGTTGAGGACAATCCAACAAGAAAAAAATTGAGCTGAAAGATGTAGATGAGCGTGTGATTAAGTGGCTAAAGCAGTGCCGCGACAAAAACATTGCAATAAGCGGGCCCATTCTTCAAGAAAAAGCCAAACAGTTTGCTTTTGAACTTAGACACGAGACTTTCGAGCTAGCAATGGATGGTTAGCAAACTTCAAAAAACGACATGAGCTTATTTTTCAAAAAGTGTGCGGTGAAAGTGCAAAAGTTGATGATTATGTTTGTACTGAATGGAAAGAAAAATGTGGGATTTGAACCAGAAAATATCTACAATGCCTAATTAACCTATTAGTGAGGATCATTTTGCTAAATTATGCTATCCTCAAAATAAAAACTTTATGTATGTACAGTATATGTACATACTGTACATACATATACTGTATAAGATTTCAAAATGTTAGTGATACAGTATTTACTCCCTACACAACACTGAGATGTGAACCTCTATATAGCGAATGTCAATTAACTTACCTCAATATAACGAACCTCGCTGTAACAAAAAACTCCATATAACAAATTTTTGGTTTGGTCCCTTGAAATTTGTTATATCGAGGTTTGACTGTAGTGATATGACAACAATATGTAATGAATTTAATAATTTCTTTTTGTCTATAGTACATAAACTAAATGGACAGAAAATAAAGCCGAATGGTTTTGAGACATGTAGTTTTAAAAATATATTTAAGATTAATCATTCGTTGAATTCTATTTTCTTGGATCCTGTCATAGCTGAAAATTTGAATACAGTAATTATATCCTTAAAAAATGGTAAATCACTAGGAATTGATAATATTAGTTCCTATGTGATTAAAATTGCATATCCAAAAATAATGAATGTTTTATTATATTTAGTTAATTTAAGTTTTGAAAAGGGTGTTTTTACAGATATGTTGAAAACAGCTGTGGTGATTCCTTTGCACAAAAGTGGACCTATCAATATATGCAACAATTATAGACCAATATCTCTTCTCTCTACATTTGCAAAGATTTATGAAAAATTAATGAAAAACAATTAGTTACATTTCTTGAACATAACTTTTTCAGCCCTAAACAGTTTGGTTTCAGAGAGGGGATGAATACTGAGGCGGCTTTAAAGCACTTTATGGATGATGTTTATATATCCCTAAACGATGGTAAGAAAGTTAGCACAATATTTCTAGATATAAAAAAAGCTTTTGACACTGTTGATCATGAAATTTTATTGGAAAAACTGTGCTATTGTGGGATAAGGGGAAATGCCTACTTATGGTTTCAGAGTTATTTAACTTCCAGAACACAGCTTGTTAAAATAAATGGTATGTATAGTGATTTAGGGTATATAAGTAGTGGTGTACCCCAAGGGTCAGTTTTGGGAGCAATTCTGTTTCTAATTTATATTAACGACCTTTGCACCTAAAATATTTGTGGAAAATTAACAGCGTTCGCGGATGATACAGCTTTGTGCTACACCAAAGATTGCTGGGCGGATGTTGAGAAGGCAATGAATAGTGATCTGAATGCAATTCAGTGGTTGTTTGCGAAAAATAATTTGATATTAAGTCCAGAAACAAACAACTAGTTATATTAATTTCAGTTTAAGAAATGAGATACATCTCAACAATGACATTATTTGCAAGTGTGTAAATTGTATTTGCAAGGACACTCAGTGTCTTGCACATTGTGCTGTTGTTAAGCAAACTGACAGTTTAAAATATTTAGGTTTGATTCTAGATCAAGAACTATATTGGAAAAAGCAAATAGCACAACTGAACAAAAAGATGAATAGCATACTTAGAACATTTTATTTTTTAAAAAGTATATGCACAGAAAAAATTCTAAAACTGTTATACAATTCACTTGTACATGGCAGATTAGATTACGGAATATTTTGTTGGGGCGGGGCTTTTGAAACCAATCTGAAGTCCTTGTTAGTTCAGCAAAAGAAATTCATTCGAATAGTAAAGAATAAAGGCATAATGGAACCATCACACCCTTTGTTCATAAGCTTAGATATACTTCCTTTAAAATATATGTATATTCACAAAGTTATGACAATTTTTTTTATAATGAGTGGTAATATACCGGAAAGTAGAAATGTTTACAAAAATAAATTGAGGAGGAAGGAATGTATTTTGGTTCCTAAGCCTAATTTAACATTTTTTACTAAAAGCTACTGTTTCTTGGGACCAAAAATATTTAATTTAATCCCAAAAACATAGAAAGATAGCAAAAATATTCATTTATTTAAAAAAAAAATTTAATTGTTGGCTTTTAAATCACGAGTGCATTAATTTTTTGACTAATATACAAATTTAGGAAATAACATAACTAGTAATAACTTGTTTTAAATAATGATTTGATATTAATAATTGAAATATACAGTATGTATTTGTGGGCTTTAAGATACCTAAAGTATAAACTTTCTTGCGCTCAATAGAATAATATTGAAGGAACCTCAATACAGGCTCTGCCTTATGAGGCCCTAGATTTTTGAAAGATTGCTTTATCTCGGGGAAACCAAATTTTTGGTTCCTCTGAGGATTAGTATAGCCATTTTGTTGTAGAGGGAATGATATTGATAATAATAATAATAATAATAATGATAAATAGAATAGCCATATATTTTTATGTTTAATCAAAAAGAAGAATGTAAAACTGGTTGTATTTAGTTAATATGTAGTTTATTAAAAATAATTATTTAGCTATTATAATGATTATGTAAACTATGGTTATACTTCTACAATTCTAGAAATAAGACTCAATGTATCTTTCTTTCTTTCAAAAAATAAAATATATTCTATTCTATTCTATTCTATCAGTGAGTAACGATTGGTCAGTGTAATAAGCTATTGTGGGAGTAATAGTAGTAGGGGCAGAAGCAGTTGTAGCAACAGTAAGTCCTACACTGTAGTGGTCGATAGTGCTTGTGTGGAACACAGCCGATCTCACACTATGCAAGTCATCGTATCGTAAAAATATATGGTCCAAGCATGTCTCACTTTCACCAGTCACTCTCGTTGGTTTATCAATACATTGTACTAGTCCATTACCAAGTAAACAGTCTAAGTATCGGTCTGTGATTTCATCAGGGTTCATTAAATCCAAGTTTAAGTCACCTATAAGAATACATGTAATATTTTTATTCTCACTGTCATAATAGTTTTCTAAATCATTAATAAAAAGTTCCGTATCACTGTCAAATGTTCTTATATCTCCGTCTGCATGTCTCTAAGATCTTCTTTATGGTCATCCCATCTACTCCTTTCCCCCTGTTTATCATATTTATCATGCCTGTCCTTACTAGTAACTCTCCTATATTTCTCTTTATTCTGATTTTTAATTTGTAACCGTACCTCAGATTTTTTATGTTATCTTCTAGTTGGTCTAACGTATTATTTTCTTCACTTATGATTTGTTCGCATATTTCCGGCTGTAACCCTTGAATTATATGTCCTATTATTTGTATGTCCGTTATGCTCGGATCATATCTCCAACAAAGAGTTAATACTTCTAGGAAGTAATTTAATGCTGGTTGTCCCTTATCTTGTATTTTATTCTCCAATATTGCCGCTAGACTGTGTGCCTGCGCAATTGGTGTTAAGCTTTCTATGAATTTATTATTTAATGTATCCTGTCTGTTTGAAAAGACATTGCAAGATTAAAAATAGGAACTCACCTGGATGTTCATCACAGATTCCAAGATTTTTGAAAAAATGGGTAGCACAGAGATAGACCTATAGGAACCAGGTTGGTCCCTGGGCCCCTTCTTATGGATAGGAGCAACTTTAGCTATCTTTAGACACAGGGAAGACACTAGAAAAGAGGCAATTATTTACACACCACGTGATAGGTAAGAATATTGAAAATATTATTTTCTTCAAAAGATCACCGGATACACCGTACATATCCTTGATACGAGACGCTTTCATTTTATGAACCACACCAAATACTTCCTCACAAGACACAGGACACCAGCTAGTTGGCAGACGTTTTGGGACCTCCGGTGAGGAATTCCACAGCAGTGGTGATACCAGGAGTGAAGTCCTTCCTCACCTTCTCTACGGAGTCGATGAAGTAGGATGAGAAAATGTCAGCTGGGATAGCAGGCATAACCTGAGAAGAAGTTGATCCACTACTTGCAGCAATTATGGACCAGACTGCTTTACATTTATTTAAGGAGGAGTTGATGAAATCCTCATTAGCTTTTAGCTTAGCCATTCTCAGCTCTCCTTTATAAGTGTTACGAAGATGGATTTATGCCCTTCTAGCTGCCACTGAATTAGTATTTTTGTATACACTGTAGAAGACCATAACACAATCCTTAAGCTCTCATAAATTGTCAGTGAACCATTTAACACCATTGTACCTAGGTTTAGTTTTTGATTCATTCACCAGTTTAGTTTTTATTGTGCAACACATATAGAATATATTCAGAAATTTATAGATAAATGGTACTTCAGACATTGATTCACTGGTACCAGGATTTAAAGATGGCAAGTTAGGCCAGTCAAACACATATAATGAGGTGATGAGATTCTCAATATTTTTTGGCGATAGGCATCTAGTTTCGAATGTTCTATTTGTACACTTATTGACTGTACACCCAAGCAAGAGACACATCAATAGTATTGTGATTGGATAGACACTCATCGAGGACCTCAACATGTATAGAAACATCATTTAGATATTTTATAACATTATCGATACAAGCTTTGCCTCTAGTAGGCACATTAACTAGCCATCTACAGTCAATGGTTCTCAATAAGTCCTTTAGAGCCAAGACAATAAGTCAATTGTCCCTAACGATCGACCCTACTTTAATTGAGAAGTGTTTGAAAAACATTCTTACCAAAGACAGTGACGTTCTTGACAACCTGGTTACTAAGTTGTCCAATACAATTGAAGATACGGTACATAAAAAAGTCTCTGACACCTTAAGACTCCTGAATGAGGAAATTAATTCTTTGACTAGACAAGTGTCGAAGCTAGCTGAGATGGTGTAAAGTCTGGACAAACAACTATAACAGTATACAGATGACTTTCAGCAGTATCTATGTAGGAACTGTGTTCGAGTCTAGAGTCCCTGAGAAGCAAGGGGAGGACACAGATCAGCTGATGGTCAGTCTCTGCAAGGACCCGCTTGGAGTGGACCTTCGGTAGCTGCCATCTGTCGGTCCCACCGCCTCGGACCTGTGCCGCAGCCCTGTCCTGATGGCTCAAAGTAACACCGGCCGATTATAATATGCTTCGTTAGCTACAGAAATCAACAATGGATGTTTGCAGAACAGAAGAAATTGAAAGGATCTGGGGTGGTCATCAGGGAGGATCTTATGAAGCTGCGTCTGGATGTGTTCCGGAGGTCTTCAACCATCCTTGTAGTCTGCAAAAAAATGGACTGTAGACAGTCAGGTGATTTTGATTGACGGGAACGGCCACTTGGGGGAGTGCCACACAACTAGAGGACCTGCCCATCACCGCCGCCAAGATGTAAGACATTTAATTGAATCATGTACACATTTTTACTAACTATCCAATGGTTATCTTTTAATGCCTTTTATACATAATAATTCTATTCAAATACATAGACGACAAATATAAAATTATTATTTATTAAACTTAAATTTCATCTGCTCAATTTTCAGTAATCATCAATATGTTTTCTTTAAATATTAGTTACAAATCTATTTTTATTGATTTATTATTTGATTATTAATTAATTTTACCATTACTATTTGGGTCAATTCAATTAAACAAAAGTAAATGCTTCCTTTCATTAAATATTAGTTACACATTTATTTTCATTGATTTATTATTATATTATTATTCAATACTATTTTACTATCATTATTATTTTGGTTAATTCAATGAAATGAAAGTAAATGTTTTCTTTCATATATTTAGACAAAAGGTTGGTAAAATAATGATTAGCATATGTAACATATTAGATTTGTAATCAATCTTGAAAGTGTTTTATTATGATATAATTTGAAACCTTCTTTGATCTCTCTACCTTATCCAGCTATCGTCTTCATTGTTGAACAACCTGTATTCTACTCTGTGTAAGAGAATTGCACACAAGCCATTATGATGGTTCTTAACTGTGGGTAGACAAATTTTTTTAACTCAACATTTATTTTTTTATTTATTCATAAGACGCCGATCGTCAAGATATGGGCGAATATGGATTTCGAATGAGTGTGATGAGTGTAGATGAGCGAATGTAGTCATTGTTACAAACTAAGGCCGACTATACCTTAGAAAGTGTCATTAATTAATAGCCCAATGACAAATGAACATTTCATTGTCAATGAATCAATGAATTCATTTTGATTTCATTTTTTCAACAATCAATCAACAAAAAACATTTGAATGAAATAGTATAAATTGAGTTAATTACACAGTTTAAAAACACTTATGTTTAATAGGCATTTACCATAAACTGGTCCGCTTGTCTTTTAGTTATTTCATTGGTACAAGCAACTTTTAGGACATAATACTTCAAGTCAATTTTATTTCTCATTTTATATATCTTGGCAAAAGTTCCACGTTTGACTATCTGCTCACACTCAAACTCTTCAGGATAGTCAACGAGATGAATTCTAGAAAACCGTCTTGCAAGTTCATCAAAATCACTTTCCATTTTCTTCAATCTGAAAAAAAATAAAGCTTATTACAATAATGAATGACTTAGAATAATAAATATAACACATCAAAGCAGAATAAAAACCGTTTATTCGTTTCCAAAAATAGAGAAGAGTGAGTATAAAAATAAAATATTTTGAACTAGTTTAAAGATTCAATAGCCATTGTGTTTGTTTGGATGTATATCAACTACCTGAGCAGTTTTTATGGGTGGGTACAGTTTTTAGCAATAAGATGACATTTACATATGTGCCCACTTGGACCACATAAAGTACATGATTTGATTTATATATATAGTACATTAATTACATTGTGTTACAATTGTCATACTTTAAAAAAAAATACTTAACTTAAAAAACAATACATAACACAGTTTTGTGTTTAGACAGTCAACATTCATTATTCCCATAATTCATGTGTGTGTGTGCGCGCGCACACACACACACACACACACACACAAATTTTCATGCATACAATTACTCCCTATTAATTGTACCAGAGTCGGCAGCCTGTTAAAGATAATTTTATTTCCAGCGGCTATCCATGAACTCGTCCAGTGAGTAAAACAACTTGGCAACAAAGAATTTCTTAAGTTAAAATTTAAATGTCTTTTGATCCAATAATTTTATAGTTTCCGGAAACCTATTCAACAACTTGACTCCAGCCTGACTCGGTAGGCCCTCAAAAGCAGTTGTTCTGTGTTTGTCCATACAATACGCGTATCTATAGTTAGCTATTGATGGACGTCCCTGCCCTAAATCAGACTATACTTGAAACGACAGTATTGGGCCACCTCTATCACATACAGGCAAGGCAGAGTCAAAATGTCCAGCTCCCTAAAATCATCTCTACAAGACTCTCTGAAACATAATTTTGAGATGATTCTTATACTTTTTTTAAGTTTGAAAACTCTCTCGAACTTATTTTTAGCACAGCTGCCTGAGAGTCTAATTTCGTATGAAATATGGGGATGGATCAAACGATAGTAGGCCATTTTTAAGACTTCTGGGGAGCAAGTACGAGGGTCGTCCAGAAAGTAAAGAACGTTTTGGTATAAAAAATTAAAAACGAAAGATAACAACACAGAACTTTATTTACATACCACAGTAACATAGCCTACTTCTCAATGTAGTTGCCTTGATTGTCAAGGCATTTATTGTACCGAGGAATCAGTTTTTCAATGCCGGTGTTATACTCTTCAGCCGCCAAAGATCTGAGCCAGGATGTCACTTCTTCTTTCAGTTCTTCATCGTTTCTAAACTGCTTCCCTCCCAAGAATGTTTTCAGTTTCGGGAACAGATGGTAATCTGAAGGCGCGAGGTCCGGACTATAGGGAGGGTGTCCAAAAATTTCCCACTTTAAACCTTAAAGTTCTTGCTGGATTTGTACCGATGCATTGGGCCAAACATTGTCGTGGATCAAAAACACTTTTTTTGACAACATGCCACGACTTTTGTTCTGTATTGCATGTCTGAGTCTTTGAAGGGTTTCGCAATAGGCTTCTGAATTTATCGTTTCTCCCCTTGGCAAAAACTAGACATGGATAAAAGCTTTGTGGTCCCAAAAAACAGTTGCCATCAATTTTCTTGTGTTCAGATTCTTTTTTTCTTTCACAGGTTTTGAGGGAGAGTTTGAATGATGCAACCCCATGGATTATCACTTTGTTTCCGGAGTTTTGTACGAAACCCAATTTTCATCTAGAATTTAATTTCATCTAAGCTATTTTTACAAAATTTCATTCTCCCATTACCCCTTACAAATACATCGACCCTACAGACAAAGACTTTGAAGTAACAGGATTAAATATACAGACTGGCACATCTCAACTTACAATAATTGGAGTTTATAGGTCCCCAAGTAGAAATGAAGATTTATTTCTCTAAATTTGAACAACTGTTGTCCAACGTGAAAAATAAGAATCACGATTTTATTGTAATTGGGGACCTTAACATCAACGTTTTAAACATTAATGACATCCTTACAAAACGCGTTGCTAACTTACTAAGGTCGTTTGATCTCAATTGGTCGGTTAACTCGCCAACGAGGGTAACCAACCTATCAGCAACTGCAATTGACAACGTTGTAACTAACATGACTAACGCTAAGGTGAATGTGATCAACACAGCCATTTCAGACCATTACGGCCTACAGGTAATTATTCATGATCTTGAACTAACACGGGATCAAAACAGTAAAATAACAATTAGAGACACAAGGCCCGAAAACATTACGCTCCTCAACCATTTTCTTTCAAAAGAAAACTGGAGTTTTCTAAATTTTAAAGACCCCGTCGAAACTCAATTTCAAAACTTTAAGGAAACTTTTAAATATAATTTGAACGTGAGCTGCCCACTCAAGCAAATACGGCAAACACCAAAATAGAAGAAATGTTCATGGATTACCAAAGGTATCCCAATTTCGAGAGGGAAATTACTGTTTTAATCCGAAATTGACAAGCAAACTTTAAATTTAGAGTTCAAAGCCTTCTTTTGAAATTACAAGCAAATCTATAAGAAGTGGTTTTCTCATCTTAAAGATGGCGTTATGTTGATCATGACAAACTTCGTTCTGGACATTCATTGACTGTCCAAACCAAACAAACTAAAATGATGATACAATTTGAAAACTTGTGCTCACAGTAGTTGCTGGAGAGAAGCGGACTATCGTGGAGCTCAATTCAGCAAATTTTAATTGAGTTTTTGGGAATTAAAAGGGGCACTGCCAAATTTGTTCCTCAGGTTCTGACTGGAGTAACAATAAAAAAATTTCAATCATAACATGGAATAATAGATTATAGAATTAATCCACACTTCTTGTTGTAGGTTATTAATCACTGACAATGAATCAGGGTATCAGGGTGCTATGTTTACAACTCAAAAATGATTTTTTTTCTAATTTTATGATTGAAGAGGGTTGTAAAAGTACTCAAATTTAACATTGAACACATCAAGAAAAATACAACAGAAAAGCTGTAAGCTAGAACTGAAAATGATTAAAAATGTTTCGAACAATGGAATCTCCGATTGGACAAATTATCCAGTTTGATGAATAGTATTTTGAAGGTGATGAGGTTGTTTTGTAAAGCTTAGTTGCAGTTTCCTTTGGGTACCGCCTCATGTATATTAAATACATTATTACAATTACAATATGTATTTTTTTTATCATTCATTTATTTTTCTTTTAATTTTATACAGAATAACATGCAGCTTATTAAATATATCTCTCTAGCATATTATGCTGATTGAGAGAGCATCTATGTTAATACAATATGGTACAAATATGGTATTACATGAAAAATATGGTAAGAATAATATACACTCTTAATGCATACCTGTACAATGCAATTTAACTAATATAAGCATTAGTAATATACAATAATAATAACAATAATAACCACGAGAAAGAAAAAAAAACTAAGCAGGACAATTTATAGTAAGCACACTAAAATAATAAATAATTATGCTGAGGCAATTAATATAGAGAGGACATTAATTTAATATAAACCACAATATAACCATCCTGTTTAAACATTAAACATTCAAATACTTCTCAGCTACATAGAAGTATTTTAATTTACTTATTCTTTTAAAGTGTCTCAGTTTTGCATTTAAAGAAATTAATGTGCTAAAGGTTCTCAGTTCGATCCCAATCAGAGTCAATACATTTTGAGAAGGATCAGCTGGTAACCACCGGCTGTTCATTTGTCATTGGGCTATTAATTAATGACACTTTCTAAGGAATAGTCGGCCTTAGTTTGTAACAATGACTACATTCGCTCATATACACTCATCACACTCATTCGAAATCCATATTCGCCCATATCTTGACGATCGGCGTCTTATGAATAAATAAATAAATAAATGATTTGCGGTAGTCTAAAGTAGGGTAGCCTTATCACTGGCAAAGACTAACCACACGAGGTTTTTATGTGAGACACTTTCTCCCCATAAAATAACAGGTTTTCAAACTTGAATTTAACATTTTTTGAAACTTTGTTAATACTACTAGTTGGCGTTTTAATTTATATGATAGCTTACAACTTCAAATGATAAAACAAAATTTACTCTAAATGATTTCTATACTGTCTGTTTAATTAACGACATTTAATAAATAATTTACAAAATACAGATAAAAATATGAAATCTAATAATAAACTGATATCTGGAACTTGTTAACGTCCTGAAAAAGCATTTCATGAGACTGTATGTTGCGATACAAAATTGGGACACTCCCAGTTTACCAAGAGGTTTGGTCATTGTAGCCTAAAAGCAGTTTTCATTCTTTCAGAACGAGCTTCTTTTGAAACTTTTAAAAAAACCTTGATTCTTTAAAATGTATAATTTAAACATGATATTTGACTAGAGAAAGGTTTTTTATTTTCCTGTTTTTTTTCCCAAATATTTAGAAGCAGGTTTGATATAAGTAATTAATTCTGTTCTTCATATGCAATTTGTTGATATACTCTTTGGCTATTTCTTTCACAATTTCAATTTATTTTTTAACAGTGGAGATGCCCAAGTTAAAATTGCTAAGTGATCAGCAAAGCTAGACTATCTACTTTCTTATTAGGTTTATTTAGTTTGATGGGCTAGTCAACGTTATTTTTTAACTTCTGTTTTCACATTCATTTAATACCTCTTCAAAAATGCTATTAAAAAGTAATAGGGAAAGAACATATCTTTTTATCTCTAATTCAAGTTTTATTTAATTGGTTCAGGAATTTCCCACATCAGTTTTACTTTTGATTCAGTGTCTGTATGTTTGTTATACATTGTTTACATCGTTTTTTAAGCGATTTAAAATTAACAACTCTTTTGTATTAGCACTGACTATAGAAACAAGAAGACTGTCCATTCACATGGGACCCATGAAGACTTATCAATATATTATAAAATACCGTTGTCACCACACTCCTGGAGCTGACACACTTCTCGACATAATAATTGTTAACAGCACTGATTATGGGTTCACTATAGGCAGCTTTCAGTTTCTGGTATCTCCCACCATGATCTTGTTTATTGTGCATTAAATCTAAAAACTCTCAGACCCAAAGATAAAATTATATCTTGGAGAAATTTCTATAAATTAAATGAAACTAGATTTTTATTCAATGTAATTTCTTACCCATGGTAAATCCAGAAGATCTTGAGTCAGTAAACAAAATGGTCGAATCCCTTTATTCTTTCATCATAATACTGTAAGACAAAACATATCAAATACTGTGGTAACTAAACATATAAAAAAGCAACCTTTTCCTTATATTCTGTCTCTAATGGCTCCTGGGGACTCTGTCTATCGAAGAGCTAGAAAGTCGCAAAATGTGGAACTCATGAACCAAAATTGCCAGCTTCGGAACCAAGTGAAACAACAACTTCGTAACTCTCGTCTACTTATATAAATACATTATTTTCAAATAGGAAACAATCAACGACTGAGATAAACAAACTAGAATTTGACAAACTACTTTCGCCTATTCCAGTCAATATATATTATAACAATTTTATTGTCATTTGGCTACACTAAGCATTGACAAAGTCTTTACAGCAAGTTATAACTAATTATATTAGTAATTATAAATTTGCCTACATTACAATATAATATGGTCCCTGCATTTAAAAATTTGATAATTGAACATTAACATTTAACACTGAAATGTTAGGAGGGCCCCAGCGTCACGCGATGCTCTACGCCAAAAATAAAGTCACCACCGTCGGTCATTCCCCCTCCTCCCACCCACAAGCGCAGGATTATTATCCTCTCTGACAGCCAGGGTAAAGGTCTTTTTTCTCATCTTACCCCTCTAGAACTTCAGTTTGATATACTTTCGTACATACAATCTGGAGCTAAAATGACAAGAGTAGTGCTTGAGGGATCAAAGTTTATCCACAATTTCACAAAAAACGATGTTGTGATTCTTCTCGCAGGCTCAATGATTTTGGTAAGCACGACCCAGGTCAACTTACAGTACACCAAGCTATTGGGACATTGTGTACTCTTAACATTGAAACCAATGTTATTGTGTGTGGTATCCCTTATAGGCACGATTATTCATCACGTAATGATGCTATCTTCTATACAAACTCTCATATTAAAAATAGAGTGGAAAGTCACAGGGGGAGGCTAAGCTTGGACTTTTTTGAAGTTGATTGCTTTCTGCAGAGGCGGCACTTCACAAGACACGGATTACATTATAACAAGGCTGATTGCTTGGACAACAATTATCGGACTTTATTTTAAAGAAATTTTCTGCTGCTGAATACGATTCTCGAAGCCGAGATGCTTTGCCCGAAACTTTGACTGGAGATGTTGCGCATCGCATATCTTCTGCAGTAACACCAGGAGAGGAAAGGCGGCGCTGTCCTTCCCGATCTTCTTCTCAAATGAAGCAGTCTCGCGGAGCTACCTATGATGACAACCCAGGAACTTCTTCGAGCTGGCCCTCACCATCCAACGACACGGACAACCACACCGGTTCCTGAGATGTCACTTCAGAACTTTCCAAGTTTACCTACACCTTCATTGAATGCACCTGTCCTTAGTCCTGTATCTAGAAATTATTATATTCACTGTAGCTTGACTGACTCGAAATGTAACTCTAGGAATAATTCTTTTTTATTCAGGAAAAGCCAAAGCTGCGAGAAAATATATGAGCTGTAGTTACCCTTGCCAGTTATAACATAAGAAGCATTTTGTCTAAATTCCCAGAATTACACAACTTCCTTGAAAGTTTAAAATTACTGCCAGATATTTTATGTCTACAAGAGACTTGGACTGACCATGTCTCTGAGGCGGCTTATAATACTCTGCCAAACTACAAACTTGGTTCCTGTTTTTCTCGCATTGTAAAAGAGAAGAGGGGGACTGCTATACTTGTTAGGAATCACATTAAAATTAAACCTATCTCACTTAAAAAAGATATTCCTTGTATTGAAGAGTCCTTTGAATACTCTATTCTCGAAATTCCCACTAGTTATAATTCAACTAATTGTATCAATGTATAAAAATCCAAGGAGCAAGTGTGCTGAATTTCTTAAAATGCTTGAACGATTCATTGAAGCTATTAGGCAAAATCATCGATCCAAAAATATAATAATCGGAGACGATTTTAACATTGACCTTCTCTCTGATAAGCCTGAAGCAATAAACTTTTTAAATTTAATGACATCATTTGGTTTAGTCCTAATTTTAGAGAGGCCACCAGAATCACAAAATCAACTTCCACATGTATAGATAACATATTTTCAAATTTGAAACCGGTTGTAGCAGACATCTATGAACCGGGATTGTCTGACCATAAATTACTCTTTATATCATTCCAACTAAAGGGGGTACAAAAAGCAAACAAAAATATTAAACATAATTTGACAAGAAAATTTAAACCCACGAATATATCTAATTTTGAGCGCTTTTTTCGAGAGTCTCAAATAAATGACATTGACTTTTCAACCTGCAATGATGTCGACACTCAACTCAATGCTTTTCTTAGAACTTTAAATTCAGCTTTTGAGGCGGCATTTCCATTACCTCATTGTAAAATCCAAAGCAGACAAACTGTGCATTGGTTGACGCAAGGTATAAAAGTATCTTGTCGTCGCAAAAGAAACTTATTTGAGGCATATAGAGATTCAAAATGTCCCTTGCTTAAGATCCACTATCAATCTTACTGTAAAATACTCAAGAAAGTCATTAACGCTTCCAAGCACATGGCTAATGATAAAATAATAGCAGGTGCTAGCAATAAAACTAGGGCCATGTGGGAAATTGTGAAAAGGGAAAAGGGGACGAAGAGGAAACACGTTGAAGAGGACATTAAAATTGAAACTGATGATGGGGTCATCACTGATCCGATAAAAATAGCCAGCACATTCAATAATTTCTTCGTAAATGTTTCAAGAAACTTAGTTCCTAATATTCAAGAAGCAGTGAAATTTCTGAAAATATCTAATAATTCAAATAATCCATCACTTTTTCTCTCCCCTTCTTCACCTGATGAGGTTGCAAGGGCCATCAAATCATTAAAAAGATCCAAATCTTCTGGCTGGGATGGAATTCCCTCCATCGTTTTAAAGAGTGTAGCTCATCTCTTGTCCACTCCATTGTCCCTTATTATCAATACATCCCTCGTTACAGGTACTTTCCCTGATCTGTTAAAATATGCAGAGATAAAACCAATTTTCAAAAAGAACAACAAATCTGAAATGTCCAATTATCGTCCAATCACGCTTTTACCAGTATTATCTAAGATCTTTGAAAAAATCTTTCTGAATAGGTTGTTGAATTTCCTCTCTAACTTCAAGATTTTGACAGACAGTCAATATGATTTCAGAGGAAAGTCCTCAACGATTAATGCAGTTTTCTCATTCATTGAAAATATCATTGAATCCATGGATAAAAGAAGTCATGTAGCATCAGTGCTTTGCGATCTATCGAAAGCATTTGACTGCGTCGATCACTCAATTCTTCTGAGGAAAACTGAATATTATGGAATTAGGGGAGTTGCGAATAACTGGTTGCGCTCATATCTCTGCAACAGGAACCAAAGAGTCTCCTACAGTGACAGCGCTGGTTCTGTTCACAAATCTCCCTGGGTGATTAACGGTCGTGGTGTCCCGCAAGGATCAGTTTTGGGTCCTGTCCTCTTTCTAATCTACATTAACGACCTTCCAGATTCTATAACAAAATCTTCCGCTATTCTTTTTGCTGATAATACCACCTTGACCGTATCTACTAAAAGTATAAACGAATTAAATCACTCTTTAAATTACACACTGAATGAAGTAAGTGATTGGTTTTCATCAAATGGTCTAATGCTGAATAGGTCTAAGAGCCAACTAATCCACTTTGGCCCTGATAAAAATGAGATTGTCATTAATGTACAAGTGTCGTTGGTAAAGTCAGTTAAATTCTTAGATGTAACTGTTGATAACTTGATTAACTGGAAAGAGCATGTAGCATATGTTTCTGGTAAACTTAGTTCTGTCTGCTTTGGATTAAAAACTCTTAGGCCTGTTGTAAATTTTGAGACGTTAAAAGCTGTGTACTATGCCCATGCTTATTCACATTTAAGATATGGAGTGGTGTTCTGGGGGAACTCAGTGGACTCTGACAGGGTTTTTAAAATCCAGAAAAGAATTATCAGAACAATGTTTAACCTCCACTACAGACAGTCCTGTAAACCCTTCTTCAAAAATTACAATTTTCTTACTTTACCATCACTTTACATTTTTGAACTCCTTTGTTTTTATAAAACAAATTTGGACAAATTTCAAAAACATCAAGTAATGCACCAGTACTCACTTAGGCACGATACACTTCACTACCCAGTTCACCGGCTTGCTCTGTATGAACGGGGTGCTTTTTATTCCGCCTTAAGACTTCACAACAATCTACCAACACATATTAAAAATCAAAGAACCCTGTCTGGGTTTAGGGGATCTCTCAGACGCCATCTCATTGATCAGTCCTACTACTCAGTAAGAGAGTTTTTTGATAAGTAGTCATCTTAGTTGATAATGATCTAAAGTATTTACTTATATTGTTCTTTATTATTATCATTAGACAATTTTATATTATTGTAGCATACGTTTACTGCTAGTCATATGTTTACTGAAGACTTTCTTCTTGATTGTAAACCGATGTGACAGAAATAAATAAATAAATGAAACAGTATTTAAAACAAACAGAACTGAAATACATAACAATTATTCTTAACCAACACTCAAACAGTACATAATTACAGTAAAACACATTGGTAGACTTAAACTAACATTTATCATCATCCACATCATAGGCTATAAAAAAGAAACCAGACAGAATTATAAAGTAACATTATAAGTGAAAATATGGATTCAATTGACTAGAGATTATGCTGATATAAGAGCGCCATTAAAAGGAAATTGATTTTAAATTAAAAAATATCTGAATACGATCGAAACGATCTGAATACATATTTTCTATCATTTTCTAAATCTCTCTTTGTTGGTTCCACACAAAATTATCTATCTGAACTACTTCTTCAGAATAATAATGATCTGACCATACTACAAGCTTCTTCAGCTCAGTTTTATAAGTTGATTTATTGAAAGCAATTAGTCAAATAAAGACAAATGTGACTGGTTCTGACAAGATTTGTATATCATTGATTAAAAAACTACTATTTGCAATCCTTCCAGTATAAACAACTATTTTCAATCAATTTTAAGAACTAACATTTTCCCCAATGAATGGAAGTCTGCTCTTGTCCGTCCCTTGAACAAGGTCTCATCCTCAACCCTTCCTCAGAACTATAGGCCAATCATTATTCTGCATGCTCTGCCTAAAGGCCAGGAGAGAATCGTTCCTAGCCAAATATCTTCTTTTTTCACAGAAAATGACCTAATAAATCCATATTAGTCAGGTTTTCGCAAATATCATAGTACTGAAACAGCCCTCTTGAAATTTACAGAGCTGTAAAGTCATAGGTCGTAGTCAATGTACTGTCCTTACACTTTTTGATTTTAGTAAAGCCTTTGACACTGTCAAATATAGCATACTGACTAAGCTCCATTTACTTAGATTTTCTGAGATTTCATAAAAATGGATGGGATCCTATCTAGGAGGAAGAAATAAGTATGTGTGTTACGACCAACAAACTTCAGATTGGGAACCAGTAGTGAGTGGAGTGCTTCAAGTTTCCATATTGGGACCATTACTTTTCACACTTTATACTAATGACATAGCTACAGTACTATAGACTTCTAAGTTTCATTCATGCACTAATAATTTGCAAATATATACCCATTTTAAAGTTAGTGATATGAATGAAGCTTTAGATAGCATTATAAAGACATTAAGCACCTTGTGCAATGGACTAAAGTGAATTGACTAAGACTGAATGCTAAAAAGACAAAGCTCATAATAGTTTGTTACTCACGATTACTAGCTACAGTGGACGTAAATAACGTACCAAATATAATTGTCAATGGATCATCTATCCCCTTCTGTGACAAAGTGAAAAGTCTGGGACCCACTATCAATGATAAACTTGGATGGACTGAGGCAGTCATGACCACTTGTAAGAGAATGTTTGCGACTGTCCATTCACTAAAAAGACCGCAACAATTACTTCCCTTCCACATAAAACTGTTACTTGTAAAAGCACTGGTTTTCCCTTACTTTATCTATTGTAGTGCTGTAATAAATGACATGACTGAGACACTGAGTTGCAGACTACAGAGGGCACGTGATTGTGGCTTTGGGTCTCAGCAGACCGTCACGAGTTATCAATGGGTTAACTCACATATTCCAGTGCCCGATAAAATTGGAATCCGCATTTCGAGTCGAACATCGACCAATCCCTATTTTGAATAAATTTAAATGTAACAGTACTGGAATCCACATAAATTGCATTTTACAACAGTATTGCTAGCTAAACTAGACATGACATAGCAATTGACAAATGTCCTGAAACACTTGGTTCAGTCATAATATTTACATTTAGTATTAGATCAAATTAGATTTTAAATCAGATTGTTGACAACATTTTTCACATTAGTTCATCATTCTGAAAGTTTGGGAGCTTCCAATTCATCACTTTCTTGTAACTAAAATATATTTTACTGATTTTTCTGTGGCAGACAAAAAACCAGATCTTCTGTAGTAGAGGGCCACCAGTTTAACCTAACCTAACCTAACTGGCACTCACCGGTTGATAAGATAACGCAACAATAGTGAATCTTGCCTACTACAGGCCTTCGTGTTTCAGTTAAGTGCCTCTAACATTAACAATCAGAATAAGACCCTTCAAACAATATGCCATTGCTATAGAACATATTTCAAGACTGGTGGCCCTCTTCTGCAAAAGACCCAAAAAACCTATTTGGAGTAGAGGTTACTAAACTTACCTACTGATTTACCATTTGATGTAGTTCTAATCCGAGAATACCTTTGAATTTGTTTGAGTTACACCTCCTGATTCTTGGCATGATTTTACACTTCATTAAGCTAAATTCCATAGTTAAATTATTATTTGGAACAGTAATCATTTACCGAATCTACGTAGACAGCAGATGACAAGATAAACAAACTTTACAGCTGCTGACTGCTGAATCTGGATACAAAACAGTATTTCCAAACAATCACAGTTGCCCAAACAAAGTGTTATAGGTCAGCATTCAGGTTAGCCATAATCTCACTATTACTTGAGGATAGAAAAGAAAGTAAAGTGTAGAAAGCTGATTTTATTATAATATTACAAAATAGTCAGTAACAAATTTATACATAGCTAATGCTTGTGCTACACGAAAACAAGTCGTGTACGGTTTAGACTCCCCTTACCCTAGATCTATTTTTCTTGGTGTTTAGTTTTACCTAATTTGCTTAATTGATAATGAAAATAAGGTAATAAGTGGATTAATGATTTTAAAACGACGAGCCTAACTAAGCGTCAGCCTACCATGGACTCGTGCTCACTTTCTCTGTCCAAAATACTTTAAAAAAGCATTTATTCGACAAATATGCTTCATTTCAGAGTACAGACTAATATCATAGGCATACAGCAATAGGATGTCTTTTGAATCTTACTCAGAATACTTTCCTTGTTATGGTAGGGACAGGAAATTTAATACGTTAATTAACAGGAAATAATAATATTATTAATATACTTCTTACAAAATATATCGTACGATTCTTTAAGTAAACTATATGTAGGTAGTATAGTTAGCCTAATGTATACCATTCTTATACTTATGTATACCATTGTTTTTACTCAAACCTTAAATGAAAAACTTTCTTCAATAATTAAAAAAATATGTTCATAATTGGAACAAAACAGAAAAGGTGTATAGACATCGCAACTGTACCATTACTAAGGTTTAATTCTGTAGCAAATGTAAAGCTGTGACAGAAAACAGCAGCAATTGTAGTCGGCTAAAAAAGCTGTGAAGTTTGTAAAATCTTATCATAAATGTAATAAACACACACCTGATTTATAAAAGATGGAATACTAAAATTTAATCAAAATACCAAACAGTTGACTGGAAACAAGCACCAAAACACTTGAAGATTAATAATTATTCTACTCTCTTTATAACACAGGAAATGGATGTTCTATTCTAACAGTTTCCGGTTTTCCACTTATATATATATATATATATATATATATATATATATATATATATAGACTAGACATTATATATATATATATATATATATATATATATATATATATATATATATATATATATATATATATATATATATATATATATATATATTAATGATTCAGTATATAAATACGTGAAATAAGCCAATCAATATTACTAATATTTTTTTAGAACCCAATTTCATATTAAAATTAATAATATTACTTTGTTTTTGCATGTCATAGTAGTCATAATCTCTTTATTCTACATTGACAACAAGACATACAAAGTTGCACTGGAAAAATTCAATATTAAAATAAACCATACTACAAAATAAAGAGATACATCACAACAAATAAGATTAAAACTAAAATGATCAATCTCATCTAACAGACTCAGTCACTCCCGCCAGCCAAAAATTCCCGGACGCTGTAATAGGCGTTTTTTATTAAAATACCTTTCAGTTTGGTCCGAAATTCTTTAGTCTGAAAAAAACTTGAGCTCATTTGGAATTATTCTGAACAGAGTGATACCATTATAATACAGTTGTTTTTCAAAGAATGTTGTTCTGTGAGTTGGAATTATTATATTGTTGCTTTTACGTAAGAATGAAAACAATTTAAACGGCTCACAAATTTGAAAAGTTATTTTTACAAATCGGATGGTTTCAAAGATGTAAATTGACGGGAGAGTGAGTTTTTTTTTTTTTAAGTTACAGAAGATGTTTCTGCAAGGTTTGAACTTACCCAACGAAAAAAAACTCGTTTAGCTATTACCGGAGTCTAAACAGATGTATTGTCCTTTGGCTTTCATAACACCACACAGACACTGCATAAACCGAAAGAGGATACAGTAAGCCTTAGTAGTATACGTATGTAGTATATATAAGTCATTATTAAAGGTTGAATAATACATATGATTACATTGTAATAATGCCTGGTTGGCTACGGTACCAAGGATCGGTACAGACAAGGAAGCGGAGGGCGACAGCGACTGACTCGCAGGTCAGGCAGATGGTATGATCCTTTGGGGTAGGTCGGAGTAAAGATTGATCTTGAATACCAGATCAATCCGATAGGAGTGTTTAAAGTATGTTCCAGCCTAGCAGTACGAGCCAAGGGCGTACCCAGAAAGGGACAGGGGGGAGCATCTGCCCCCCCCCCCTGGAAGCAAACAAGTTGTAATAAATTATATGCAAGTTTGTTGTCGGAATTCAGTACAACACTTGAAATAACTATTTTAATAATAAAAATACTTATGTCATTGAAAATTATCAATTAAAAGTAATTATTAGTCTATAGTTATTTTCATTTTCTAACAAACTATCGTAGAATCGTACAACATTATTTTCCATCGGAAACTAGAAAAATTATACATGAAAAAATTATAGTAGGCCTACTCTACATCTCCGTCTCGCAATAATGATCTGTGATCTAGTTTCACCTATCTCCTAGTTACAAGTAGAGCCTAGTAGAGGAACTATGACAGCTATTCGTTGGGATTCAAGTGAGAGAGAGGTCTCTAGCGGGTTCTAGAAGAGTCTACAAGCGTCACTGGCAGCAGCCAATAAGAGAGTAGGGTCTCTTCCCTCCCCTTATATTCAGTAAGTTATGTGTTGTTAGTCAATAGTCATTGCGTTTGCTGCTATAAATTGAGTGAGCCGTCCACAGCTAGTTGATCAGTTTAATATTATAGTTGAAGTGTTGATATTTACTACTTACTTTTTAAATTCAACCAATTATTTGATTCGAATCCAGTTATAATTTACCTGTATGTTTATTGTTTATGTTTGGAAACACGAACACTGAAGCTGCCTAAATGGATATAAGAAACTGGCTCCAAAAAGGTGAGTTTCATAATTTCTGTATGAAATAAAATGAAAAAATTTATTTAAATTTAAAAGTAAAATGTTACTTTTATTTATAGAGATATATTAATATCTAGAAACTAAGTGGGTATTAGGATGATTGATTATGTTTATATATAGGCCTGTATTTGATCAGATAGTGTTCTTTTAGGCCAAAATTAAATGAGCCCGAGGGTGGTTTTACCTACCGTGGTTGGTTCTATACTGAACACTGTGCTCTATAACCTTTTCCCCTGTATAATTATAATAGAAAATTAATTAAAATAGTATCCTATAATATTATAATTTATTTTCTTTAATTACAATTCTTTTAGAACAGTGCTCACTTATATAGAAGTTATGTTTAAAATCGCCTAAGTAAGGTGACCTACTGTGGAATAATTGAAAAATATAAATTTCTATTTTCACTCCATGGTATGAATTTTATTTGTTTGTTTACTTAATAGCCATTTAGTAATTAAGAAAATGTAATGGATTATGTTTATACAAAAAAAGCCCCTGTTGTTTTAAACAGGGCCAAAATATGTAAAATTATATGGGAACAATTAAACAAATAAATGAAAAATAAAATATTACTTGCTGTTTACCAGTCTGTTGAAATGTTTTGTACCACTGGTCTTAAGAATCCGTCGATTTTGTCCGCTCATTTAAGTCATTTAACCCTTTCGATGACAGTCCGATATATCGCATCGTGGTAAATATGCTGAAAGTGCCGGCCATTTTTATTGTACTTGATAATAATAATTATGGTGGGACAAAATGGTTAGTGACATCAGAGCACTCCGGCATACTCTATGTTGGTTGGGTCTAATTTGTCATCTGTCTTGTGTGCAGGAAAATCTATTGCTATACTAGAGTTATGGGATGGCTATTTTTTTTAATATTACGCCAATTTCTATTATTTTCAGGCAGAAAACCTCTCAAACGTAAGAAGGATCAAAATGGCAGTGCTGGAAGTGGAAGCAGTGTACGAGCCACTCAAGGAATTACCAGATAAACACGATTATAGTGTATAGGGTGTCTTTCTGTCTAACTGTACGAGCCACTCAGGCGATTACCAGATAAACCCGATGGGAGTGTATAAGGTGTCTTCCAGCGTAACTGTACGTGCCACTCAAGCAATTACCAGTTAAACCCGATATAAGTGTAAAAGAATTGGTCCCAGGCAACTTCCCTGTGGGACACCAACGGTTCTGGATAGCACAGGAGACAGCCGATCACCAACCTTTGTACGCTGAGTTCTCCCAAATAAATATGACGAGAACCACCTGACTGAATTGTTGTCAAAATGATAAAATCTAAGCTTTGCTAACAACAAGTCAAAGTTAACAGAGTCAAAAGCTTGCGAAAAGTCCAAAGCTGTAACCAAACTCTGAAAACCTTTATCCCTCGCAGAAAGTAGGTCATCAGTGATATTCAGAAGCGCGGAGCAAGTGCTAAATCCCCGTCTAAAACCTGATTGAGCTCCAGGGAGTAAACACTCAGATTCTAAGTAGCCAACCACCTGTTCTGATACAACCCGCTCCAGGATTTTAGAAATGGCAGGGAGGATGGATATAGGTCGAAACTGACAAACTGAGGTAGGATTGCTAGACTTTGGAAGAGGAATCACTATGCTCTGCTTCCACCCGGAAGGAAACTTTCCAGTAGTCAGGGAAACATTGACTAGATGTGTAATTGCACCAATACAAAAAGGGCTTAAACCTTTAACCATAGAAATGGATATTCCATCCGTACCAAACGAAGTACTAGTAAGGCTGTTCATAAGCTCTTTTATTTTTTCCTCAGACACACACACTAAAGCGAAAGGAAAAGCGATACCTTCATACCTATTTTGGTTAAAGAAACACAGTTTATCCATACTTATGTTCCCTCCACAGCCCATAGTGGAAAAGTAGTCATTTAGCTCTTTTGATGAAAAAGTATGTGGCTTTACTTCATTTTTACTCAGAATACCACCAGCACGCAAAGTAGCCCAAAACTTCTTTGTGCTTTTTACGTTTAGGTTCTGGGTGAAATACTTCTTCTTCGCCAGACGTACTGCCACATTAAGGGCATTACGAGCCTTACAATATTCGAGCCTCGATTCTTGTGTTTTGAGCAAAAGATAAGCATTTTTATACCTATTCTTATTTTGTGTAAGTGCAATTACATTGTAATCCCTCCAAGGAGCTTTATTCCTGGTTATTCGCTTTCTCACCATTGGAGCACATGCATCGAAGACTTTCATAATGTTTGATGTTAATTTATTGGTGATGTCATCAACGTCTTTCAGAGTTGTTATGTCTTCCCAACGCACACTGGAGGCAATCTCAATAAATTCATCGCAATCAAATTCTTTAAAATTGCGATAAGAGATGAACTTAGCCTTGGGGTTAGGTTTATTGCATAGCACGTCGCAGTATATCAGCTTGTGGTCAGTGATACGTTTACCACTATGATCAAAAATATTAGAGGTATCGACAATTCCTACGTCTGGATTGAAATTTTTATCCACAATTATGACGTCGATAAGAGAAGATGTACTCCCAGTTATACGAGTAGGTTCCTTTATGATTTGGGCAAGGCCCAGAGATTGAACAGTTTTTTCAATATAACTAACATCTGCTCTTCTTTCGTCCAGAAAATTTACATTCAGCTCACCCAACAGTATCACTGAATCTACCTCAGGTGACATGTCAATAAACAAAGCATGTATCAGAGAGGTTAGACAAGAGTATGGTGCATCCGGTGGTCTATATGCGATACAGACACACAGCTTCTGACCTTTTAGACAAACCAAGCCACATACATATTCAATGCGAATATCTACGTTGAGAAGTCGAACAAGAGTAAACTTAAAATCACATCTCACATACAGAGCCACTCCGCCACCACAGCATTTCAGCTGAGGCAGCCTATCACAACGATGATGTGTGTAGCCAGGTACATCGAACACACACGAGGGAACATCCGGGGATAGCCATGATTCAGTGACTCCCAACAAGTCAAATTGAAAATCATCAATTACCGAGCACAACTCCGTAAAACCAGTGTTTAATGATCTAAAGTTTACATGAGCTACTCTACAACAAGAGGCAGCTCTTCGATCTCGTTTCCCGACTGGGTGATACTCACCGGGACACAATCTCCCTCAGCAACATGACCAGACACCTGCGGCCTGAGGCAGATGACATCATTAGCTCCTCCTGTACATTTGGAGCGACAGGCCTGATGGACTATTGCATACTACTTGTCAGAATGGAAACGAAGTTAAAATGATTAAAATATGTAAAAGTATAGGAACATAAAATATTGATGAGGTTGGTTTAGGTTTGGCTTTAAGGGTGTTTTAGCCTAATCAGTTCAGTTGGCCCTGTTAGTAACCTGATACTGTGTGCATGTGCATTTAGTCTCATTTTGTATATTGTTCTAATTTTATCCTTTCAAAAACAGTGGGCAAGATAAAAAAGGTTGCTGCCTGCAAAGCATTTGAGAAATTAGGGATGGGGTGAAAAAGGGAGAATTGGATTATCATGTTGAAGTTAGCAAAATCTCAGTGGTCCATGAGGCAGATTTGCAAATCCACATCTATTGAAGATTCTCTCAGAGGCGGTCTGGCCAGGTTGGCTAGTCGGCGATCACCGAGGGCTCCGGGGTTACAGGGGCCCCAAAATTATTTATGAAGTTTGGAATATTTTTTCTTAACATATTGGTTTATTAACGAGCTACGTAATATGGGCTCTGGTAAAAATCTTCAAAAAAAGTAAATTCTGTTAATTCATACTGAACTAATGCCATATTAATATTGGATGGCGTAGCGATGGCCTTCCCCAAGATGCGTGGCCGCCGGCCAGCAAACCAAGCGTTGCTGCAACAACAATCAAGGTGGTTCTCCTCACGCAGTTACATTATTTTGTTTTCGGCAGGGCAAGACTAGGGGACGGGCATCCTTGGCAGACAGCGGCAGCGCTGGCACAGTGTCACAGTTACAGAACAGTATGATAATATACACTCATTAGCGAAGCTCTGCCGTTTTACTCGCCAACCAATCGATCCTAGTGATGGTATAGCAAACACCTGGTGTGGTAATCAAATAAAAGATTTGGTTTGAATATTTACACTCAATTAATTATATTGCAAATAAGTAAACTACCACGCTGTGTAGCGGAGAGCTGTCATAGCTCTGCGTTTACGGCCACAAGGATAGCTAGTGTCGAGCTGGTTGGCATTTTTCTCAAGATTAAGCTTCACTACTTTGTGTTTACATTAAATTGTGGTTACAGTTGACCAGGCATGTGAAAGGCTGGAGTGGGACGTTTTTACGTTTACATTTTAATTAATTGATTTTTTTAAATGAAGCATATATATCAAAAGTGGCGCCCAGAAGAGGGAAGTATAGAAGAATCAACTGATTGAAATGGACAAAAGTTCTAAAAGTTTAATCAGTTGGCTGAGTAGTAGTTAAATAATTTGCAACAGTCAAATAAATGAATTCCAAATACAGGTATCCAATATTTTAAAGTGGTGCAATCGGTTTTCAGTGGGTTAATTATTTGGGCACATATGTGGGGTGGCATAGCAACATATACCAATGACAATCTATCAACAGTAATTGAGGAAATTGACCTAGAGGAACCATATGAACCGGTAGAACAAATATTTGAGACCCTAGCCTTAAAAATTAAACTAAAAAAGCAACAAATTATCCTAATAGGCACATACAGATCTCCTGATGCTAGAACTAAAAATAACTTTCTAACAAAACTGGGCCACATCCTACAAAAACTCTCTTCAAAAAATAGCAAACTCATTATTTTAGGAGATGCTAACTTCAATATACTTAAACCTGAAGAGCAGGGTATAAAATACCTGAAAAACCTCCTAACAGAATATGGATGCTACATATATGACATCCCGGTTACAAGAAAAACACCAACCTCCATCTCAAGTATTGACGGATGTTATACAAATATACCCCCCGCAGAAATTGAAACAACAGCATACCCTAACGCCATCTCTGACCATTACTCTTTAACCTGCAAAATTAAATATAGAATTATGCACACACAAGCCACATATAAAAGTGCTAGAAACTTCTCTAAAAATAATTTAAATGAACTCAAAAGGCAACTAAGCAATACAGACTGGGCCACAGTATATAATCCAGATACAGTAGAAGATAAGTACAACAACTTTCTAAAGATAATGCGGCACAACATTGACCAAATAATGCCAAAAGATTTTAAAAAGATATCTACCTGAAAAAATAACTTCTTTTGGGACGAAGCTACCGTAACTTTAAGAAAGCAAATGCAGGAGGCTCAAGAAAAATACAACCTTACAGCCACTGAGGATGATGAAAAACAGATATTTGGATTTGAAGAAAAAATATGACCTAGATGTAAAAAATAAAAAAACCAGACATACGACTGACAAAATCTTACATGCAGATAACAAAAACAGGGAATTGTGGAAAATAGTCAACGAAGAAAAAAAGTAACAACAGGAAACATGAAAGAATCAGTCTGCTAAGCAACAACAAAATCATCACCGACTCATATCACATTAGTAATATATTTAATAAGCACTTCACAATATCAACAGAATGTGAGGAGTGAAACACCATCGTAAACGATACAGGAAGACCAACTAGCCTACCAACACTCAAATATTTTAACACCATCACAGCAAAGGAAATGGACAGGTTACTTCACAAACTCAGCTCCAAAAACTCATCAGGCTTCGATGACATCACAGGAAAAATCATCAAACACTGTAAAGAAGAAATTTTAAAACCCGTCCTCCATATAATAAACTCCTCAATCCTACAAACATCAGTACCGCAAGTATAAGAACAACAAAGTATAAGAAAGGTGATAAAGAAAACTTTAGCAACTATAGACCAGTAGCAAACCTCCCCACAGGCACGTAGCCACGGGGGGGTTCCTGGGTGTCCGGACCCCCCCCTGAAATTTTTAAAATGTTTTTTTTTTTTTTTTATGGTCTACTACATTTTTATGAATGTAAAAAAATAAAACAATATCATACAATTAAGGTAAGTAATTCATCATTGGGGATGAGATGATCCACATATTAAAAATCCACATATCAAATATCGTGTGCATGTGCCGAGTAGCCTCTAGACCATTTTGTCACATAGCAGGTAGGCAACACACGCTTGACTTTTTTTGAGTGTTGCTAGAGGTTTTTGCAACACTCCCAGTTACCACTTTTGTAGTGTAGAAAGGACATTTTCTACAATAAAACGAATAAAATCATTTATTCGTAATAGAACAAGCAAAGAGTGTTTGAGTTCACTTGCTGTACTTTCCTGTCACCCACAGTTGCACCCTGACGCGGAAGCAGTTTTGGACATGATGGCAAAGAAGCAGAAAAGACGATTACTTTTATAAAACATTAAAACTTCCAGATGGACTTTGCTTTGTGTGTCTATGTATTATTTGTCTATGTAATAAGATCATTGTTCACTGCCAGATGGCCATGTACGACACGTGAAAATAAAGAGTTAAGAATGAAGAGGGGCCCGAAATTAGGGTACCATTTTTTAGTGCTGTAAATGAGCAAAACATGAGTTTTTAATTCATAAAAACCAAAAATTTTCCCCCCCCCCCCGGAACCAAACCGGCAAGCCCCCCCGGACCCCCCCCCCCCCCGAAGTGTAATCCTGGCTACGTGCCTGCCTCCCCACAATATCTAAACTGCTCGAACGTGCTATATATAATCAAATAATAACACACCTTGAATCTAACAACCTAATCACTATTTCTCAGCATGGATTCAGAAAAAATTTAAGCACAAACACTGCAATAGCAAAACTATGCGAAGAAATAGTCAAAATTTGGGAAGAGAAAAAAACAGCATCAGGCCTTTTTCTGGACTTGCAGAAAGCCTTTGATACAATCGATTGGAACATTCTCATCTCTAAAATGAAAAAAATTGGAATTTGCGACAAAGCACTGGCATGGATACAAAACTACTTAACTGAAAGAAGGCAATATGTTGAAATAGACCACCAACATGAAAACAAAATCTGCGCTATCAGATCATCACTCAGAACAACCACGAGAGGAATACCGCAAGGATCTATTCTAGGGCCATTATGCTTCTTAATATACATAAACAACCTTCCTGAACAGCTAGATAGAGAACAAAAATGTATACTATTTGTGTACACCACCATCGTCATACCAACAGAACGAAACATAAACAGCAACAACATAGTAAACTCAACATTGACTAGAGCCTCAACAGTCTGCAACTCACTCAGCCTAACCATAAACAAATCAAAATCAATACACATAAATTTCACGCCAAACAATAGGAACCGAAATGAAGATAACTGGTCAGGAATCACAGTACCAACAATAAATTCTACAAAATATCTGGGAGTAATAATAGATAAAAACCTCAACTGGCAAGACCATATTGATTACCTATGTAAAAAACTATCCTCAGCACTATTTGTTATCCGAAGAATTGGAAATATCACCAACGAAGAAACGGCCCTAGTGGCTTACCATGCGCTTTTTGCATCACACTTACGTTATGGCATTATCGCATGGGGATCAGCTTCACAAAACAATATGGACAGGGTTTTAAAAATACAGAAAAAAGCAATCAGAACAATCTTCAGAAAGAATCAACTGGAACACTGTAAGCCGCTCTTCGCGGAAAATAAAATCCCCACCGTAACCACACTCTATATCATTAAATCCACAATCCTGGCAAAAAAAATCCAACCCTGACCTTAGACTTAACCAACACACTTATAATACATGCCACAAAAACAATATCAACCTTCCACAACATAGGCTACATAAATTCAGTAATTCACCTCAATACTCAGGCTCACAGTTCTTCAATTTATTACCAACAAATTCAAAAACAATCACTAACAGCAATACTTTTTACAACAAATTAAAACAATATTTACTTGAAAAACCATACTACAGCACATTAGAATACATAGAAGAACACTCTTTCCAACACTTAAAATAACAACACAAACACAAGAGCTCACTTCGCGAAGACCCCCCCATCGAAGGGAAGAAGATTGACGACTCCCCAATCAACCGATTGTGGCGAAGACACGGGATGTAAGATGTAAGAACGATACGTTGATATGATTCAGAACTTCTTAATACCCCGACTGCAAGAGCTAGATATTGAAGTGGGCTCTCTTTGGTTCTAGCAAGATGGTGCAACAACCAATTTGTCTATGAATGTTTTGTGATACTATTCCCAGGACATATCATCTCTCGCTTTGGTGATGTCGCATGGCCTGCACGATCGCCTGACCTAAGTGCTTGTGGTTTTTGGCTGTGGGGTTACTCGAAGGATAAAGTTTATACTGCAAAACCTAACACCATTTTCGAGTTTAAGAACTGCATTAGGAATGGGGCTGCTGCAATACCGCTGTCTATAATCCGTAAGGTAATGTCAAATTTTGTTAAAAGATTAGAGATTTGTGTGAAAATCGGAGGAATCCATCTGAGTGATATTGTATTCCATAAATAAAAATAGCATATATAAGGGCACATTTTGGTTACTAAAAAAAATAAATAAATGAAAATCTAATTTGTTACATAGTCGTTTTATTTTAAAAACCTGTCAGGTTTTTATGGGCCATTCTGTACAATTGTATAAACACATCACAGGCACGGATCCAGAGCAGTGAATTGGGGGGGGGGCGAACCTGCCGGGGGTCCTCCCCCAGAAAATTTTTGCTATTTTAACATCCTAGAAGTATTGTTTTTAGCAGTTTGGGGGGGTGTTTTTAGGGTTTAAATATAAAAGAATACCTAAGTTCTGTAATCGAAAATAAGTTTGGCATAAATTAAAACAACTTCGAAATAGCATTTAAGTATATACATTTAATATCACAACTATTAAATAATAAAATGGATTCCATTGGAATGTTGTATTGTTAAAATTTTATGGAAACAGTTCAATGAGCAACAACTTAAACATAGTTTGGACATGCTAGGTTATTGTAATATGTATATGTAGTTTGTTGTTGCTGGCCGCCCCACGCGGCAGCTACCAGGCGACTGAAGCGAGGCACAGGCCCCCGCACATGCTCCGGCTTCTTGGAACATGGTCGGAGACCCGTACCGGGCGACAGCGACTCGGAAATTCTCCTTTCTACAAACTCAGACTACACATCCGAATATTATATATACTGTAATATTATTAAGACGGTAATAATTACTTATGTTATTTTCATGACGGTTAATCAAATATTTTATTAACATTTTATTCTAAGCGTGTAGGTACATTTTTTGCTTTTTTCCGTTTGGGGGGGGCGATCGCCCCCCCCTTAAATCCGTGCCTGACACATCATCATCGTTCGTTTTGTCCTAAAACAGTTTATTTTAGCTGAACTGGGTTTTTTAAAACTGTTTAGTTGTTTCCAATTTTTTGAAACCATTAAAACCAAGTTATCAAAATAAAAGCTTCGATTTTAAGTTACTTGTATCTTTATGTTGATAAATTTATATTTTACGTACAGTATTTCTGTTTTAAATTTCAAAATCTACTTTCTGAGTATTCAAATTATTCCAACTTGTATTAGAATAATTAATCCGGAAAACACTGTAATTTAATATGACAGTTTAGTATTTAAAAAAACGTACGATAAGTTTATTATCTATATAATGTTAGTAAATATTACAATTATTACCAAAGATTGTGTTGTGAGTTAACTTATTTCATTACTCTCAAATTGTTGCTACTCCTAAAATAAAAAGAGAACAAAATATGTCAGGATTATGAATACTGTACTTAAGACAAACAAATTGGTAAAGTAACACATTTCTTGTGAATATTGCTAAGCATTAATTTTTACCTAACATTACATTCATACGAAAATGGAAGAAAAAGTAATTTTTATTATATGTAGTCTTATAAATATAATTAAACTAAATAAGATTGAACTATTAAATATAATACTTGTTTAAATCCAGGCTTTACCCTGTTAATAATTTCTTGTTTATATTGGGAATATATATCTACTATAAATAGTTATTTAACAAAATCATTATTAAATAAAACCAGTTACATTATATTATAATAAAATACAGCTCTCCTCAACGCTTCTATTTCTAAAGAAAAGTGGGAATTCATAGATTCATTTCAGTCAGTCGAAAATAATTTTAAATCATTTTCAGACTGCCTCAATTGTTACTTAAATGCATACTGTCCCACAAAAAATATTAATGCTTTACCCAAAAAGGCAAGTAACAAATGGATAGCCAAGGAATTTTAGTTTCAAGAGGAAAACTCAAAATTTTCTCTGAAATTAACAAAACAAACGCAAATGAAAATTTCAAAGTATTTTGCCAAAATTACAAAAGAATTTACAAGAAGGTTATCCAAGCCGCAAAGGCATATGATGTTTCCAAAGCAATAATTTTTTCTAAAAATATCTCCAAAAATGTCTGGAACATTATAAACAACAAGCAGAAAGAATCGAAACAAATAAAAGTTAAAATTGGGGAAAAACTAATGGAGGACAAGACAGAGGTGGCAAATGAGTTTAACAGATTCTTCACGTATGTTGCTTGTGAGCTACGAGACCGTCCATTACCTCCACAAGAAACCCATTCGCATCTGCGGAGCCCAGTTACCTCAGTGATACTAACTCCGGTTGTTGAAGAAGAGATCGAGAACATTATTCAGCAGCTCCCAGCCAAAAAGTCAAACGATATAAATTTCATGTCCGTATGGCTTGTCAAACAATTTTCAAAACATGTTATTTCACCTTTGACAAAATTGTATCTTTTACCTGACGCCATTCCTTGTATCTGACGCCATTCCTTGTATCTTTGTATGCAAAATATGAATAAAGTTATTTTTCATTCATTCATTCAATTAATAACCTTATATTTTGAACATGGAGTTTTTCCCTCACTTCTAAAAATTGCAAAAGTGTGTCCAATTCTTAAGAAAAATGACCCTAATTGCACAAATAATTATAGGCCTGTCTCAATTTTGCCAGTGTTCAGCAGTCTTTGAAAAACTATTTTTAATTTTAATGATTCAGTTCTTAAATAAACACAAACCTTCTTTCTGATGACCAATTCGGTTTCAGAAAAGGCAAGTCGACAATCGACGCAGTCGTGAGTCTCGTTGAAAAGGGTATCGAGGGATTGGAGGGTCGAAGGTACACACTAAGTGTATTTCTCGACTTGTCCAAAGCATTCGACTGTGTTGACCACGCTAAGCTGCTTGACAAACTTGAATCTTACGACATCAGAGGCATGCCGCTCAAGTGGCTTCACTCTTTTCTGTACAGCCGATCCCAATTATCTGAACCAATTGAGCTGAGATATGGAGTTCCTCAGGGTTCAAAACTCAGCCAATTCTTTTTCTTATCTATATCAACGACATAGGGTACTGGGGACATAGGGGACATCAGGACAGGGCTCTACTGCATGGGGGACTCATACTGTATGCGGATGACACGACCCTCTTGTTCAACAACAAATTAAACCGATCCTAGAACAACAATCCTTTGTTGATTTACACAGTTGCGTTCAGCATTTCAATAGTCTCAATCTCAAAGTAAACCCCTCCAAATGTAATGTATTAACATTTTCGTTGCGACCACAAGATATCACTGAAAGGCCAACCGTTTGGTTGGGGGGATACCCTGCTAAATGAGGCTGTTAGTTGAAAATTCCTGGAAATATACCTGGATCGAGGGTTGACCTGGAATTATCACATAGACCATGTTTGCTCAAAATTGTCCTCAGGCATTTATGTTTTGAGAACTTTAGCCAAATTCTGTCCAACTCAGGTTCCAATGACAGCGTATTATGGCTTGATCTACCTTCATCTCACCTACGGTGTGGTGCTGTGTGGAGCTTCACCAAATAATCAGTTCAGCAGAGCGTTTAGATTGCAAAAACAAGCGATTCGTATAATTGCACAGTTAAAGTTCAGAGAATCTTGTAGAGAAGCGTTCAAAAACCTGAAACTATTGACACTGCCTTTACGTATTGGAAACAACAATGTTTTGCACGTATAAAAGTGCCATGGTAAGTGGGCGGGATATACATGCGCACGAAACCAGACACAGGGATGACTACTGAACTGGAAACCATAGGACGGTAGTCTACGAACGCTTGCCCTCACACACGGGTGTTCGTTTGGTTAACAAATTACCGGACTCAATTAAAAATGCACCAACGGCCAAGGTGTTAAAACTCGTCTCAAACGCTTTTTAGCGTCTCATGCATTTTACAGTGCTGACGAGTATATGGCATGCAACTGGGAGACCACATAACCATATGACTGACAACTGACGCCGGAAGTGGGAATCAGGCATGAATAGTCAATAGTCATTTATTAGGCCACAAATAACAAAAATACATTGCATTGGCTAAGTCAAATGTGCTATGTAAATATATCGAAATAACAAACACAAACAAAATAAACTTATATTAATGAGATTAAGCAACAATTTACTAGGCTCAAGCTCACTAACTTGATTTCAATAACTTTACTAAACTATTTAACTTAAGTTTAAATTAAGTTACAGTCCGCCAGCCAAAAACTCCCGGACGCTGTAGTAGCATCCCTCCTGCAGAGTTACCTTTAACCTTTTCCTGAATTTTAAAAGGTTTGTTTCCAGCTTAAGGTCATCGGGGATTTTATTGTATAAAATTATGCCATTATAAAAAAGATGTTTTTTGAAAAATGAAGTAGAGTGAGCAGGAATTTGAAGGTTATTATTGTGTCTGAATTGAAATCGGTGGTTAACAGGAGTTGAAAATTTAGAAAGATTCTTTTTTACAAAACACAAGGTTTCAAGAATGTATATCGATGGGAATGTCAGTAATTTAGAGGACTGGAAGGTATTTTTGCAAGATTTGTTTCTGTCCAAAGAAAAAATTATCCTGATAGCTTTTTTCTGGAGTCTAAACAAGTACTGTGTATGCCGAGTCTCACCACCCCATACAGGCACCGCATACACTAGAAGTGGATACAGCAATCCATAGTAGGCCGTTAGCAAAACTTTAGCTTCAGCTATCCTTGCTAGACTACGTAAAATGAAAACACGTGTGCTCACTCTCTTACAGACATGTTTAATGTGAGTGTGAAAGTTAAGGGTTTCGTCCAGAATCATCCCGAGAAATTTGACTGATTCGGACTCATCTACTATGGAATCATCTAAGATAAGTCTTAGTCCAAAAATTGAATTTGCTGCAGAATTTTTAATTTTGAAATTTATTAACTGAGTTTTAGAAGCATTGACCTTAAGCTTGTTGTTATCAAACCACTGGAGTAAGCTATTTGACTCCAAAAAGGCTCTTTGCTCCAATTCGTTTCTACTGGGGCTGGTCAACGAGAGGGAAGTGTCATCTGCAAAAAGGCAGATCTTAGAGTGTACTAAGCTATATAGAATATTATTGATGAATATTAGGAAAAGGATGGGTCCAAGGATAGATCCCTGAGGCACCCTCGCGACAATGCACGCTTCAGCAGAAGTGTGACGCCTTACAGACCCATTTTTATCTATAGCTTGAATCTCAACCGACTGCTTACGACCCCGAAGATATGAGTCAAACCAATTTAAAGCCACCCCTCTTATTCCAATTTCGTTCATTTTTTCCAAAAGCATGTTATGGTCAACGGTGTCAAACGCCTTACTCAGATCGAAGAAAAGGCCAGCTGCTTGATGCTTGGCGTCTAGGGCTCGAATAATATAATCTGTAAAGCTAAAAATTGCGTCCACCATTGACTTTCCTTTCACGAATCCAAATTGGTTATCAATAATAATGTTATGTTTCCCAAGGAACCGGCAAAGCCTAGTTAAGACCACAGTTTCAAAGATTTTAGATAGCGTTGATAAAATTGAAATTGGCCTGTAATTGTCACACACTTGATCATTGCCTTTTTTCAATATTGGTCTTACCAATGATTTTTTCAACGCCTCAGGAAACTGGCCACTTACAAATGAATTATTAATTAAGGTGCTTAGTGGGGAGCTTATTATATCAGGTATTTCTTTCAATAGAACAGCAGATATTTCATCAATTCCTGAGGATTTTTAGTTTCTTTATAACTTCCATTATTTCATTCTCAGATGTGGGGTAGAGGTAAAACGATTTCTCACTCATAGTTCGTTCATTACTTGGTGCACTTTGATCTTCTTTTGCTGTCATACACATCTGATTTCTATTCGCAACATTTATGAAAAAGCTATTTAGGATGTTCGCCACTTCTTCAGGGTCTTCAACTAGTTCACCATTATTATTCATAACATTAATGCCTTTTTTATTATTTGGAAATGCTCCAAATCTGGTTTCACTAACTACATTCCATATAGTTTTAGATTTATTGTCTGACTTATCAATTCTATCTTTAATTTGAGTGGATTTTGCTTGTCGGATGAGAAATCTGTATCTTTTCTTTAGTCTTAAATAATATTGGCGAAGGAAGTGGTCTGAACTAAGGTCTTTAGTCTTAATGTACATATTAAATACTTCGTCTTTAGTGGCCAAAATGTCATTGCTTAGAATTATGATTTTCCCTCGGCATTCCTTAACTTTTGTTATCTTTTTCGGAAAAGCAATCTCAAAGTTATATTTTACGTTGTCATAAAATGCATTGAATTGATCATCGAAATCATTTTGAGTGTACATATCACCCCACTTTTCTTTAATTAACAGGTGTCTAAATGTACACATATTTGCCACAGAGAATTTTCTGATCAGTACATTCTTGGCTTTAGAAGGCTTTGCCGTTGATATTAATGGTATGTTTGCTGTGATAGCATGATGGTCAGACAGAGCAGATATCACAACAGAAGTCTCAGTGTTAGAATCATCGGTGAAAATGTGGTCTATAAGTGTTTTAGAGCCCAAACATTCTCTAGTATGTGATCTTACTACGTTATGAAGTCCAAAAGAGGACATTAAGTTCATAAACTTAAAAGCATTCACAGAATCTCTGGAAAGGTCTATATTAAAGTCTCCCATGATTATTGTTTTGCGGTACTTCTTAATGTATTTATCTAGACAGCTTGACATGAGATCAAAAAACAAATCAAGTTCCGAAGAGGGGGGCCTGTAACCTGCTATTAGAAGCATCTTAGAGTTGTCCTCTACAGGCAGAGAGGTTCCAACCAGTTCACAATGGCCTTCGACACAAAATTCGCTTAGGTCCAGGGCATGATGTTTAACATCTTTAGTGCACCAAATGCCCACTCCACCCTTATCCATTCCTATTCTACAGAATGCTGCTATGCTTGAGTAACCTGTTAAATGAGTGTGCTGTAGTTGGTAGTCTTTTAGCGAGTGTTCAGAAACACAGATTACGTCTGGCATTTCGGAATCTATAAATAGTTGGAATGGTTCAATCTTGGAAGTTAACCCTCTAATACTCTGATGAACTAGTTTTAGGTACTTTGGTTTGCGTTCCACACCCCGCCAGCAATGCTCGCCCAAGGGGTGCTGTGGGGTCTGTGGGGAACTCCTAAAAAAGACTTATTGTAAAAAACTCTAGTAGAGTGATGAGAATTAGAACGTTTAACTGAAGTATTGAAAGCTCTCCGATTTTTTTGTACTTTGGGAGTATCATCACTCTGGTTAAGGAACAAAGTTTTATTTAGAATCAGGTCGGCAAGTTTATACTTCCCTCTAGCATTTAAATGTAACCCATGCCGCGTGTAACAATCACGTGTCAATGAGTCAAGGGAAACAAATTCAATGTTGTTACTCAAAGAAGTTCGTTGTTGGATTTCCTGATTCACTTTAAGAACAGCTTGGTCAAGAAAAGGGTCATCAAATGTACGCGGCAATCCAACAAAAATAACCCTCGGAGAAGGAACCCCCCTCATGAGATTGTCCAGCCCCGAGAGAATGCCACTACAGCTACCGGTTACATTATCGTTAGTGCCACCAATTACAATTATACAATCAGAGCTAGCAGGGCCGGATTTAGGTACAGGCAAACTAGGCGCGCGCCTAGGGGCCCGCACCACATGAGACCGCACAAAAAAATATAATTTTAAAGAACTGCGTACTAAAATCAAATGGCTACACAAACTGTGGTCATGTATTCTGACCACATTGTTTAATCTAATAAAATCATTGCATAGACACAGCTGCGTTGACAGAGGCAGACTTAAGGCTAGAATACGTCAATGCTATAAGGCGAAATGCTCGAACAGATCACCGCGCCGGCCGGGCAGCGAGTCGGGCGTGATGAGTCAGAGCAGAGCTCGAGCGAGTGGTGTTGTGTTGAGCGTCTGGTGGGGGGTGGGGTGGCTGCGCCCGCCACTTGTCACTGTCTAGATGCGTGTTGAGTCGTTGATACTTGAACGCTTAGTTTCATTCCCCGTGCCGTATCGTCCATAGCAAACAAAGCAGGTACCTTTGCATTAGACTGTTCCAGTTAGTGGTCTGCTTCTCATTGTTTGACGTTATTCTGCTCTATCTTCTTAGTAAATACTATATAGACATGCACCGGTAATTTTAATCTGATTTCGATAATTTAGTGAAATAAGTTGGACTTCAACAAGTTTTATTGATTCTAGTGTTCTTTCAACGGTGATTAACTTATGATCTGATGAATTTGCACTTTTGGTTAAAAAAAGGTAAGTGTTATATTTTGAGTTATAGACCTACATTTCTGCTAAAATAAAATATTGCATTAGGATTGCCATACGTCCGGGTATCCCGGACATGTCCAGGATTGGCTGCTAAAAAATTGGCCCAGGGGATTTTCTTGAATTGTATAAAATGTCCTTTTCATTCATATAACTCTACTTATATTTTATGGTTGAAAGTACGTTCTATAACCTATTCTATTCTAGGCTCAAGATAAAGGTATTTTTGTCCAAATTTGTGAAATGGTTGTTTTTATTTTAGAAAAATATTATGGATCGCCACAAAACACACAGTAATCGACATAAAACTAAAGAGCACTTCCTAAGTGGTTGACAAAAAAGAAAACTTGCAAAAGAACAAGAGAAAAAAAGTGAAGAAGTTCTAGCAAAAACCCGTCGTATGACTGATTTTTTACTGATAAATAAACAAACTTCATCGAATGCTCCCTCTGCTGACAACACAAGCCAAAGTGGGCAGAGTGATGGTGAAAATACCTTTCAACTCCAACTCATAGTAACTCCAGTAGCCAGCACAAAAACTATAAAAACTGTGAAGAGGTAAGTTGTTGTTTTATGTCATACTATCGGCTTTTATAATAGTATGTTTCGTAACAAGAGCCTAAAGTGAGCGTTTTCAGGCCGCGATCTAAGTTTAGATCAAGGGCAGAAAACACTTTAGGCCTGATTTATCAACGCTATTTTCTATCACACAGTAAATATTAATATTAGTTATCAATATTTTTTAAAAATACGGTGTGATAAAGAAATTTTTTTGGTATGTGTTATTTATTTTCTAGGGGCTTACTGCGAGTTTTCGCAAGAAAAATGCAGCAGTTCACATCACCGGTGTGAAAAATTTTTAAATACGTTTATCAAATGAACAACGATCTGAACTCCTAAACATGTGTACAACCATCTTTACGTGAATACTGTATGTTTTATTCTAGGCTACTGACTTTTTGTTTTGTAGTCAATATTTATATTAGTATACAAATGTTTTCTCTCTCCAGGGTTTATTTTTTCGCCAATTTGTTTTCCTGGCTTGCACACTATCTATGAAAACACAAGTCAAATTAGTTTTTCATGGAAATCGGACTATTCAACGTTAGCTCTTTACGGTTTAATTTTGATACTGCAATTTAAGCAAGAAATTTTGGAGTAAAATAGTTAAAAGGGCGTGTTTTAATTTTTTTTTTTTTTTTAATTCTTTGTTGTATCTTTCCAGGTTGCAGATGACTCGGTAGTACATGAGGAATCTCCAGCTCTTGAGAATCAATCAGCTGACTTTGAAGTGACTGAACCAGAACCTGACCCAGGATCCAATAAAGATGTTTTCTTGGAAAACGACATCGGGACTTGGCCGAAACTGATGACTTCTGCTGATGTAGATTACTGCATTAAAATCGGCGCAACAGCACTTTAGAACTGCGATAGTGGTTTACTTGAGAAGAAATCTGTTGTTCAATGTGATAGTGGTAAAGGTTCGGATAAATCTTTCAAAAGAAGATGTCAAGCAAGTTTTTTTGTGTGGAAAGCCAAAAACGGTGAGGTTATAAAACGCTCTTGGCTGTGTTTTTCCCCTAGTAATGGTCGTGTTTATTGTTATGTGTGTAAGCTTTTTTCTACAGTTCACTCAAATTTTACCGATGACGGTTTCTGTGATTGGAAAAATGCCACCTCACGTCTAATTCACCACGAAACCTCCAAATCTCATTTAAATGCTGTGATTGTTTTTGCAGGACGTGCTAAGGAAATAGGGCAAATTGACCAAGAATTGACTCGTCAAGCAGAAGATTTAGCAAAATATTGGCAGGAAGTTCTCAGAAGGTTGATTAGTGTGATTGTTTTTATCAGTGAAAGAGGTCTAGCATTCAGAGGAGAAAACGAAACTCTTGGGTCACCGAAAAATGGCAATTACCTAGGAATACTGGAGCTTGTAGCACAATATGATGAATTTTTGAGAGATCACATAAAAGCTCACGGAAATCGTGGAAGTGGCCACACAAACTATCTCTCATCTACGATTTGCGAAGAAGTTTTGCAAATAATTGGTAAAAGAGTTTTTAGTGAAATTATCTCCCGAATTAAGCAGTCAAAGTAGTACTCCATTTCTCTAGACTCAACTGCTGACGAAGGAAACATTGACCAGCTTTCTTTGGTTTTTAGGTATTTAGAGGAATCCACACATGTAGAAAGATTTTTAACTTTTATGCCAAACCAGGGTCATAAAGCTAAAGACATGTTTCAAAGCTTGATCACGTTTTTGGAAGAGAATGGCTTAGACATCAAGAACTGTCGTGGACAATCCTATGACAATGCTAGTTCGATGAGTGGAAAATACAACGGCCTGCAAGCTTTAGTACAGCAAGAAAACGACCTTGCTCTGTGGGTACCGTGTGCAGGTCACTCACTGAATCTAGTTGTACAAGCTGCAGCTGGCTGTTGCCTCAGTGCTGTTAGTTTTTTTGATTTTTTAGAAGAGCTGTTTGTATTTTTCACTTCTTCTACCAGTCGTTATAAGACTTTGACAGACTGCTTACAAAAAGCAGAAACTGCGAGGGAAAATCCCTTCCTTGTGCCGAAAAGAACTACGACAACACGGTGGTCATGCAGAGCTGATGCCACGAAAGCTCTTTTGCATGGCTACAGAGAGATACAAAACACACTGTTTTGTATATAAGACGACCAAGAACAGCCAGGTAAAGCTAGAGTACAAGCTTTGGGCTTGTTCAAAAAAATGAAAAAATTGGAAACAAAACTTTATACTGTGTTTTGGAATGATATCTTGGGTCAAGTAAGCAAGACAAGCGAAACTCTTCAAAATCCAAGGCTTGACATAAACACAGCTGCGTCGTTACTTTCATCACTTAAAAGTCTAATAGAAAGTAAGCGAGATATTTATGAGGAGTACGAAGAGAGAGCCTCAGACTTGGCTAAAGGTGAAGTTAGTGGTGAAAAATATGAGGAAAAGCGTATGCGCAAAACAAATGTAAGGTTAGCCACCCTAGACAGTGCCCAAGCCCCAGAGGTTGATTTGTCACCTTCAAATAGGTTTAGAATAGAAAGTTTCATTCCTATCATTGACGAACTAGAACGGGTATTACACAAGAGGCTGCAAGCGTATCGACAAGTTGATGCTCGTTTTGGGTTTCTCAGCAAGTTTCATGAAATTTCTTTGGAAGAAGTGCAGGTAGCAAGTAAGAAACTAGTGGACCTATATAAGAACGATCTTGAAGATGATCTTGGAAATGAACTGGTGCAGTTTAAGACTTTTTCTGAGCATTATATTGATGAATACGACAAAAATAAAAAAGTCTTGAGTAAGGAGAGATGGTTGTACAAATTTTGCTAGACAAAAATCTCAAGGATTGCCTGCCCGATGATTAAGGATGTACCTGTCTTTGATGGTAACCAATTGTTCAGCTGAACGATCGTTCTCAAAATTAAAACTAATAAAGAACAGACTCAGAACATCTATGACAGAAGATCGACTAAACTTTCTATCTTTGTTAAGTATTGAAAATGATATCTTGAAGCAAGTTAATTACGATGATGTGATTAGTACCTTTATAAATTTAAAATTAAGGAGAAAACCAATCAGTAGTAGCTAGTTAATTATAGTATTTCTAAGTACGGTAGCTATAATGTAATTTGGTTTTAAATATTTTCCAATCTCAACGTGTATTTCATATAAACATGTTCAATAAATAATTTTTAATATTTTAAACAGTTTCTTCGATTTGTATTTGATTTTAATCCTTAACATTTGCACTGAATACTTGGTTTTAACAATATTTTATAGTAAAAAATAGGTATTTTTTAATTTTAAATGAAAAATATTTAAGCTCAAAAAAGGCCTTTAAAACACCATTTTGAAGTTAATTTTTACAAAATTTTCCGAGGGAGGACCCCCGGACCCCCGCTTTGCAGGGGGGTATTCCATATCGCCCAGACCCCCCGGAAGGGCCCGCACCACAAACTAAGCCTAGGGGCCCACAGACCCTAAATCCGGCCCTGAGAGCTAGTCATGTTTTTGGCCTCAACCAACACTCCCTCTACAACCTGGTTGAGTCTAGCATTAGGTTTAACACTACCAAACAGTATGCGATGAATGCAGTTGGTTTGTAAGCAGTTCACTTAGAGATCTGCCATGACTGTCCGAAAAAATCTTAATTTGTGATTTTTTATTCGTGGTGTTATTCATAGTGTTTTGTGAAGTGATATTAACGGAAGGCACTATTTTTTGCAGACTACAGTCCATAAATGAACCAACATCAGAACTAGGATTACAACTAACATTATTAGCAAGACTTTCTTTTGTTTGAACAGGGTTTTTTTATTTTTTTCAATCTACTAGGTCGTTGTTTGTTCTGTACTTGAGATGGCTTTGCATTCCCAATTGTTACTAGTGAGTGTTCCTCATTAGTGGGTAAAGCCGACAAAACTGAGAACTTATTTCCAGTTATTACTAAAGGTTTGTCAGGAACATCTGACTTAGTGTTACGCTTGGAGGATGCTTAACTACTTTCCATCCACCAGATACAACTTTTAACTTAACTTTACCAACAGGGGTGCAAGACCTTTCCTTTTGACTGGCGGTTACTTTATTTTTAACTGAGTTGTTACAACTAATTGTTGGACAAACTAACTTATTCCTACTTACTACATCAGTAGGGTCTGTAAATACTTTAAACCAATCAATGAAGGGAGGATTGTATTGAGGCTTAGTTCGACAGAAACTGGTTATTTTAAATTGTTTCTGACAGAAACAATTTAAAATAACCATTGAGTGAATTAAAACATTAAGACCACATTCAAAATTATTATTCTGGCGGTCACAGGGTACTTCTATCATGTCAATGGGGTCAAAACCTAGGTTTGCTGCAAGTTTATTAGCAGAATGTAAGTTCAGCCCAGAAAGAGAGTCAATATGGAAAATCGATTTGCCAGAGAAATAAAAAAAGAGCAGGCTCCAGTGTGAGGCACTGTCATCCTTACTGGGATCGTTACTGTTACTAACACAGCAGAAAACATACCGGTAGTTATGCTTAAACAGTTGTAGCGTTTAAAATATTTTTATAGGCATATACTTAACCAATAGTAATGTTGGTAAAGACCTTCAGCAGACCCACCCGCCCATACACGCACAGTGTTATTGACCCACCCACCCGTCCATATACGCACAGTGTTATTGACCCACCCACCCGACCATACACGCACAGTGTTATTGACCCACCCACCCGACCATACACGCACAGTGTTATTGATCCACCCACCCGACCATACACGCAGAGTGTTATTGATGAATGAATGTGTGACTGAAAATTATGTATGTTTGAATGAGGTTTCGATGTGGTATGAATGTATTAATTTGAATATTTTTAATATGACGATTGCTATACATTTGATAATGTCTTGGCAAAATAAACTTGATTTGATTAAAATATAGTTAATAAATTATTAACTTATATTAAACTTAATCAATTCATTACTTAATCAAAATTAATTAATTTATTTCAGAAGAAATTTTACGGCGAAATAAAACTATGACTGTGGGAGTGGATTCGTTGTTTGTTGACGTTGGGAGTCGACGGTTGACAACGTTTGGTCAGTTTCAGATCAGTTCTGTGCTCCCCCTGTGTCCTGTTGTGGTTGTACAACTGCAACTTCACAACTACAACGACTTGGTTCACACAACCGTTTAGCAGCACAACGGTTTAGTCCTCACAACCGTTGTCAAACAACCGTTTGTTTAGTTGTTGTTTTCCCCTAGGCTTATTTAAGGTAGGGATGTGCCAAGTTGTTGTTTTCATGAAACAGTTTCACTTGAGACTGTTTCGGGTCTGAAACTGTTTAATTAAACTGTTTCATGAAACAGTTTAGTTGCGTGGCTCCATTTTGCATTTGACTGATTTTGTGGATTCAGATTGTTCTGTGCAACAGACTGTTTCATAGAGGCAACGTTTGTACAAAGCTGTTTTATGTTGTTACTGTTTCGTATCTTTATTTTACAAATTATGTTTAGTATTAAAGTAAAAGCCCTTTAATGATCTGTTATGAAATTCCTCAATTATTAACATAGAACAATATTTTTTGCGTAAGGTTATGGGAATTAAATTATGGAGTACATAGGTTTTAATTAAACTACCTACTTTATTATTATAAGAATATTTGTTATATCATCATTTAAATATAATTCAAATTATTAAAATTTAAACAAACATTTAAATATAATTTAAACTACATATTAGTTTGTGTAGGATTCTCATATGATTTTTTACAATATTTACAAGTATTTCCCATTGGCATTTAAAAAAATAATTTGCCTGACTTTACTGGGTTTAAGTCGTGTTCTTCTGTCTTAAAATACAAAAATAACAATAAGTAAAATAAACAAGTTAACACAAATAGTAACACGTAAGACTGAAAACCACAAATACCAAACAATAACATCTAAACGATTAGAAACTATTAAACATTGCCAAATAAACTGCAACAGTTAAATGAAACAGTCAGTACAGCACGAGCACAGTCTGTGATGTGATGTAGTTGCAGACAACACTCACACAATAAGTATAGATAGATATAGTATAGATATTTCTGTTTCGATTCTTAGAAACTGTGCCGTCATTGTTTGCGGTTGCAGCAGTTTACACTGTTTTACATTGAATCCACCGCCGCGCCGCAGCAGACAGCGCTAGTTGTTGCAACACCCTTGAATCCGAAACAGTTTCAGCGTGCAACGCTTTCAGTAACGAAACTGTCTCATTTAAACTGTTTCAGTTTAGTTGGGCCATCTCTAATTTAAGGACAATTTAATCTCTTAATGAACTATGAAGTAATCAATTGAACCGAACCTAATCACTCAGTCGTCAAATCTAAATCATATTATCATAATACGAATTCTTTTTAATGCCACAACTAATTGTTATTACGGTTGAGTATAAAAGGGAATATTTTTTATTTCAAAATTAGTAACATGATTTATGTCGGCTCATACAGAACTTAGTCATGTGGGATGATGCAGAATGGGAAAAGAAGCCATTTGAGGAGGGATTGTATAGTAAGTTTTGAAAAATTCCTTTCCTTCTAGTTAGCCTAACCTAGTTTCTAAAGCAAGCATTCAGTTTAAACAATAATCTGAAATTACCAGACACATTTACCAAATACTGTAACCACCCAAACTTAGTGTCAGGCTCAACAATTATTTTACAGTACTTAATTGAACTAATTTTCGCCAATTCAGTAGGTATATTTTATTTTATACTGTCATATTAAACTGATGTGTAGGTAACACCTGGGTCTATAGATCTGGTTTCAGGAAGGATAGTTTTTGATAAGGATAAGAGTATTAGACTTATTATTGAACAGAGGTCTTGTGGAGTTTTGGTACTTATGTAGTTTCTCATATATAAAATCTGGTTTCTTTCTGAAATCAGTAAAAATAAGGTGTATATTAAGAAGTGCCAATCTTTATTGTAATGTGGAAAACATTATAGGCCTATTACAAAATATAGGGGAACTATGGAGGTTCAACTCGCCAAACTAAATATGAAAGCTTTGAAATGGGTCAATAGGCTAATTAGATCAGTGTGAAACTGGCCAGTATTTTCATTCAGCAAAAGGGAAAAATATGAGTTATACAGTAGGGTTGCGGTAGTCCGAACCCACAGTAGACCGAATCACACGGTAATCTGAACGACTCCCGGCCACTTGCAAACAGCTATTTTTGTTGCACATTTCAACTTGTTAGTTTATGATAAGGACAGTAACAGTGACAGTACCTTTGTTCTATTAATCATCAGAATATCAAATAAACGTAAACAGACAACTTTAAAATTTCAGATTACTTTAATAATTAAGTAAAATTTGTATAGTTTAAATTGTTTGATTTTACTTGATGTATGTAAACGATTTTAAAAGATGTAAACATTTTTCTTATAATTGAACTCAGCAGTTTTCAATTATAAGCCCAAATAGGCTACGTATGTAAATAGTTGGATTTTTTCATATCTGTACTTGTCTAGCTTCTTATTATGTTTATAACATTTTATAGTTAAGTAATTATTCCATTAAATGGTGATTTTTTTGGAATAATTAGCATTGTTTTCTCAAACATTGATAATCCGAACAATTTGATAGTCTGAACAGGCCTATGCAAACAAATATTTGCATTACCGCATCCGTCCTGTAATTTCATGAGAGATAATTTTTATTCCACAAAATCATAATTATAAAGACGACATCAGAAAAACCAATTTTACAAGTTATTAGTATATTCAATATATAGTATACTTTTTGTTATAATTGAAAAAAAGTTACCCAATTAACATATTTTTTTAGTTTAACTTGATTTGTAGGCTGAAATATGAATTTGAAAACTGTGTTGGCCTATTACTATTATTTCTTGAGGTATAGTTCTTTCACAGTGAATCAAAGAGCCATGCACCTGAGTCTTAAGCAAATCTCAAATTTTTGTGAACCATTTGTTAAATTTTGTCTAATATTAAGTTTTCTGATTTTTAAGTACAGGGCAAATTTTCTGCATAATGAATTATCTCCCTCTATAATTGAACACATTTTTTAGCAATTTTGAAATAGCAAATTTTCATTTTTTGACTTGTAGAAAGTGGTTGATTACCAATACAAGAAACCAACTTTGCAACTTAATGCGTTTTTAAAAAAAATAGACTAGCTTAATTTAGTGACTTGACTCTTTTTTTGACTTTTTTATTTTGGTCGAAGTATAGGTTGGGACTGGGTGTCCCAACACATATATCAAATTTTCAAGCATTCTTAAACAGTATACATAGGGTTTTGTTTTTCAATTATGAATCTAAAACGATTCTTCACTAATATTTTCAAATTATCAGAGAATTACTGTTGCAAATATTCACAGAAGCCATGAGCAGTCCATTTTAAACCATCAAGGCAGCGACTTAGTTTGCACACCAGAGCTGAGCATGTTTCTTTACATTTTTACCATTGTTGAAACACAATTCAGCAGCAGTCCATTTGATATAATGGAAATAATGATGACATGAGATCTATTACGCAATATTTCTTAAACAATTTTTCCAATGTTATGAGTATGTTGGACAGACCGATCAGTTAATATTGAAATAAAATGATGTTCCGTCTTATAACCCTCAGAACTTCAGGATTGTTCCCAACTATAAAAACTATTCAATGGAACTATTGTGAAGCAGACCAGAGCTGTTAGATTTTTTCATCAAAGTATCAAAAAGTGGTATGCATATACTATAACAGTACTACAGTGTGGCTAGGAAGTTTAGGGACACCCATCCATAACAGCATGTTTGGGTCTGGCCTTAAACTAACAGTCTTTTAATTCCTATTAATATATGTTTGTTTTAAACCTTTAAATCCATGTTTTTAAAGTAGAAATTCCAATGTTCTATCTCAAAAATATAGGAGCTGCATGCCTTTATATGTTTTAAAAAACCGCCTAAAACATGTTTTTTAAACATTTAATTTTTTTATCTTCTAAACGGCTTGTCTTACAGTGTAATGAAATGTTTACAGCACGTTTACTGCAATATAACCATCATTTAAAATAATATGTCATGTTGCAGTACAATTTTTTACTCAAATGGTCATAATGTAAACAAAATATTTTATTTAGAAATGTTGTAACGAAAATATGAGAGTAAGAACTTAGCTGTACAAACTCTCAAGGTCAGTGGTCAATGCGCACGCAAACTTTTTTCACTGAAGTAAAGCCAGGAGAATGCTGCTGTGCAAATTGCATGTCTCATTCTGAAGGCGATTAATGACAGTCTTGAAATGAAAACTAGTATTTTTGTTACAAAATTTCCCAAATAAAACATTCCGTTTACATTGTGACCATTTGAGTAAAAAATTTTACTGCAACATGATATAGGCCTATTATTTTAAGTGATCGTTACATTACAGTAAACGTGGTGTAAAAATGTCATTACTGTAGGACAAGCAGTTTAGAAGATACAAAAATAAGATGTTTAAAAACGTGTTTTTGGGGGTTGTAAAACATATAAAGGCATGCAGTTTCTATATTTTTGAGATAGACTATTGAAATTTTTACTTAAAAACATGGATTTAAAGGCTTAAAACAACAATATATTAATAGGAATTAAAAGACTGTTAGTTTAAGGCCAGACCCAAACATGCTGTTATGGAGGGGTGTCCCTAAACTTTCTAGCGACACTTTAACTTTTATTTATAATTTAGCATAAAATAAATTGTTTCAGGACATGCAGGTGAAGTAGTCTTGCAAACATTTGGAAATTTCTTAGAGGAATACGGTTCACAACTTCTAGCTATACAGCAAGCGGTGTCTGGAAGAACACAATTGGACTTTCATCCTGTACATATTAAGGTAAAATAACAGATTAAGCATTCCATTTGTGTATTAGTCTAGGGTACACACTTGCATGATTTACGCGCCAACCCTGTCACTAGCTGCATTTGGGAGGAAGCTTGGCCTACAGCCTCATGTAGGTGCTCTACCTACAGCCGCCTAGGTACTCTACCTCTAGCCTCTTTTTGGATCTTGGACTATGGTTTCATGGGGAAGCTCGGCCTACGGCCTCGCCAGGACGCTCTTCCTATATCCCCATTTCTGAATCTCTGCTTACTTCCTCATGGGCAAGCTTGACTCATGGCTTCACCAGGGAACTCTGCCTGTAGTCCCATTTGCGGATCTCACCCTGGGACCTCGCCAGAAATTTGGTTTTTAGGACATTGGAGCCTATAAACATAGTCTACCAATATCTGATGCTATATTTGGGCATCAAGGGTACAGAATGCATTTAATCTAGTACCCCACTTGAATGTGTTAGTTTAACATTATGTACAAGTTTGATGCATTTAAATTTACAAGTATATTTGTGGATTTCCATCATTTGAGCAGACTTAATCGAATTTGTAAACAAGTTTTAAATAAAAAAAGTCAAATTTGAGATACTTGGTATGGTAATTCTATAGTATTTCTTAGTCAACCTCAAATCTTTTCATACTTTGATAATACATTTTTGGGATGCTAAATACTAATATTTAGTAAAAATTAGGTGTTGGAAACATTATTGATACATCAATATAGACCAAGGCCGCCCATATACGTTGCGCCACTGCAGTTATGGTTAGGTTATGTTAGCATAGCCGATTGTAGAATATGTTTTTACAAATTCTACTGACTGAAAAGTGGTTTGCGACAGTGAGAATATGTTAATATACTGGTTCATTCTACAATATAATAACCTAACCATAACTGCCACGGCATGATGTTAGTATACATCGAGGCCGCCCATATACATCGCGCCGTGGCAGTTATGGTTAGGTTAGGTTAGCATAGCCTATTGTAGAATATGTTTTTACAAATTGTACTGACTGAAAAGTGGTTTGCGTAAGTGAAAATACGTTAATACAGGTTCATTTACAATACAATAACCTAACCATAACTGCCGTGGCACGATGTCTCCAAAATTTCAGTGATAGGGCATGGACATTAAACCTTCTTATCGCTTTGCTACGTGAACAATGGCTTTCCGACACCTAATTTTTACTAAATATTGGTATTTAGCATCCCAAAAATGTATTATCAAAGTATGAAAAGATTTGAAGTTGAAAGTAATACTATACAATTATCCTTGGTGCTTTTGTAGTTTTTTGGGGTACCGGGATAAAAAAATCTTATTCACTCATAGAAAGTCATAGCATGCCCTTAACCAAAATAAGCGGAATGTTTGTATCATCTGAGTAGTTTAACCCTTAACGTCCTGGGTCCGGTCTCACAGACCGACAGAGTTTTTTATTTATTTGAATTCAACTCTTTTAAAAGGGGTTGACGCTCGACATGTCATGTAGTTCTCCCTCCCCACCCCCGAAACCGGTTTCTAGCGTCAGTCGCCTGTCAGCCATGCTGGTGTTGACATTTATTGATTTGTTTGTTGTGAGTGGTCTGTGTGACGTACCCAGGACAGTACGCGATGGATTCACGTCCCGGCCCTTCATCGCGTGTTTGTTACTTGGACTCGGATTTTGAAGAGACACTTGAAAACTGGCATGAGGACAGTGTAGGAAGTGAAGTTGGTTCAGAAGATAATATATATGTACATAGTGACCACAGTTCAGAGTCTGAACAAGGTGAAAATGAAGAAGAGGTAGTGCCTCCTCTTGAAACTCCGGTCAATATTGAGGATAGTGAAAATGTCTCAGACAGTGAAGTGATAAGTGAAAGTGATGAAAACGAAGAGCCAGAAACTCCAAACCGCCGGAAAAAAAGTTATTTTGGGCGGAATAGGTATCGTTGGTCTGCCGATCCAGTCTTGAGGCGTTCACGTGTGCGTCAGCACAATATAATCCGGATTCCGACTGTTCGTCCCCCTGCACAAATAGGTAATAACCCAACTCCTATTAGTATTTGGAAGTTATTTTTTACAGAGGATATCTTGAATATCATACTGAAATGGACCAATCAAAAAATAAACCAAGAAAGACCCAACTATGACGAACATGCTTGGCATGAAACTGATGCATGTGAACTTAGAGCATTTTTTGGTTTACTTTTTTACTCTTCTATTTTCAAGTCAAACAGAGAAGATTATAAATCATTGTTTGCAGCCGATGGGTCTGGGCGAGATATATTTAGGTGTGTAATTTCTAAAGCAAGATTTGGAGTTCTACTAAATTGCTTGAGATTTGATGACCCCACAACCAGAGGAGATCGCCGTAAAACTAATGCCTCAGCTCCCATATCTGAGATATTTAGCATATTTATCAAAAACTGCCAGGGTTTATACAAGATTGGGGAGTCTGCCTGTGTTGATGAGATGCTGGTTGCATTTCGTGGGAGATGTAAGTTTAAAATGTACATCCCCAACAAACCTTGTAAATATGGTCTCAAGATTATGTGCCTTACTGATGCTAGGACTGGCTACCTTTTAAATGCTTATGTTTATACGGGCAAAGATTCTGATGGCGAAACCTTAGATGTTAAGGAGATGAAACTGATGAAGCCAACACAGTCTGTGATTAGGCTAGTTAAACCAATAGAACAATCAAATCGCAATATCACAGCCGACAACTGGTTTAGTTCTATTGAGTTGGTCGAAGTATTGAAAACAAAGGGTTTGACATATGTGGGTACTTTAAAAAAAATAAAAAGGAAATTCCCACAGAATTCTTACCAGCTAGGAACAAGGAAGTTGGTTCATCGATATTTGGGTTTACTCATGACGCAACTTTAGTTTCTTTCACGCCTAAAAAAGCTAAATCAGTAATCCTCATCTCAACAATGCATCACGAAGCATCAATAGATAAGGATAATGGTAAGCCTGAAATTATAATGTATTATAATCAAACAAAAGGAGGAGTCGATGCACTGGACGAGAAGTGTGCAAAGTATTCAACAGCACGGCGTACTCAGCGATGGCCCATGGCGATCTTTTTTCGAATGTTAGATGTAAGTGGCGTGAATTATTCTACACAACTTGTACAAGGACAGAATTCAAGTAAGCCGCTTCAAGTTTTTGAAAACTCTCGCAGAAGAACTGGTGAAACCACAACTGGAGAGACGTTTGCAAAATGTGCACCTGACATATGAACTTCGAGCTTGCATCCGCCGAGTCCTAGGGGTAGAAGAGCCTAAACCCGACACTGCTGGGGAAAAACTTAACAAAAGAAAGACTTGCTACACATGTGACCCCAAGAAAAAAAGAAAAACAGCCTACATTTGCTATTGTTGTAAGAAACCTGTGTGCCTTGAGTGTACAACAAAAATCTGTAATGCCTGTAGATCAATATTGTAAGTTCAAAATTTGTCTAAAAGAGCTGTCTCAATTTTATTGACAATGTATGTTTTTATAAGTTTCTTTATGTTTTTTGTATTCATAAAGTCATGTAGAACAGAATTATGGCATTAGGTAAACCTTTTGATATTTTATATAATTTTTTGAAATTTTTTTGTAAATTACTCCAATATTTATTACATTTTGGTAATATAAATTTTTTTTTTTTTTTTGTACCAATTATATGTATTAAATAAACATAATTTTATATTATTTATATTGTTATACATTCAATTCACCCATCTGAATAATTAAACAAATTTAGAGTATTAAAAAAGATTTTTATTAATTAAAAAAAAGGAGGTCTGGAAGACCGCACCCAGGACAAAGTGTAACAAAATATTCACCCAGGACGTTAAGGGTTAAATCTAAGAATCAAGAATCAAGATTTTTTAAAGCCACTGATCAACAACACATGATATAGGCCACGTCAATTAATTAATTACAATCACTTTTATTAATTATTTACAATATATGTAAATCCTTGTAGTGAATAATTTTTGTATTACACATAAATACAAGTAAATAAATAATATAAGCTTAGCAATAATAATGATAAAATTTAAAATATTTAAGACAACAGAATAAAAAATATGGTACTACAATACTTTAGATGGCATATTACTTTTAATACATATTTTGCCTTCAGGCCCTACATATAAATTCAACTGAATAAATAACACAAAAGACACCAGAATAAAAAATACAGTACAGTGGAGTCTCGGTAATCCGAAATAAATGGGACTGAACCCATTTTGGATTACCGAATTTTTTGGATTAAACAGATTTTCATAAAACACACCTTTAATTGAAAAATCACATAAATAATATACATATCTTGAAGTACAGTACTTTAGTTTTGAATGCAATAAGAGCCTACGATAATAAGGATAGAATGAAATCAAGAATAGAAGAATAAATTCATCTTCAACGTGTTTACAGTTCTACAGTACGTGTATCACGATCAAACACTGTATTTTGAAACAAAATGTTATAGTCACCAACAGGTATTGATCCCAGGCCCAGCGCTACTTGATACTGTCTTATTATTATCTAATAGACTAGACCATATCCTGTACAGAAATTTGTCAAAGTGTGCTCTCGCACAGAACTGCTTTAGGTGATGGAAGTCATGTGCCTATTTCTGGTGTTCTCACGCTTCCCCAGACATCACTGCTCGTTTCCCACTGTCAATCTGGCATCACCAGTTCAAAAACGTGTTGTTTACATACCTCACCTCAGTTTTGTTGCTTGCTTACTGTACCGTTGTATTCTTTAATTTTTTAGTTGTGAACTTATTTTATTACTATTATAAATTTTATTACTTTTATTATTGTTATTTACTTTATTATTTCATTTATTGTATGGAACAAAAGAACCATAAGTACTGTACTCTATTTTTTTTCTGTACACTGTACAACTCTTTAGTAGAATGGCTTCAAAACATAAACACAATTCGTCCATTTTAAAGGAAAAACTTGAGGTTTTGAAACGTTTAGACAGTGGTGAAAGTGCATCTAAGTTAGCAATTGAGTTTGGAGTTGGGAACTCTACAATCACTGATTGGAAAAAAAATCGATCAAAAATCGAACAGTTTTGTACAGCAACTTCAAGTAAGTGTGCCGAATCTCGACAAACTGCCAAAACCACTCCACTAGACAAGCTTAACCAAGATTTGTTTTTGTGGTTTTCTCAAGAGAGGGAAGAAGGTATTCCGATTAATGGGCACCTTATTAAGGAAAAAGCTCTAAACTTAAATTGGCTAATGAATGGTGACGAAACTTTCGTTGCTAGTACAGGTTGGCTTGATCGTTTTAAGAAGCGTCACAGCATACGTCAGCTAACTGTCACTGGAGAAAGGTTTTTGTCTGATGAGGCTGCTGTATTTGAATATGTAGGTAAATTTGCTGACATGATTGCTGCAGAAAACTACTCACCTCAGTAAATATATAATGCTGACGAAACGGGTCTTTACTTCAAGGCATTGCCAAGCAAAAGTCTGGCTGCACAACACGAACTAACCGTTCCAGGTTTTAAAATCAGCAAAGAATGGGTAACTGTTTTAGAATGTTGTAACGCTGCTGGAACCCGCAAACTGCCTCTCATGGTTATTGGAAAGTCGGCCAAACTAAGGGCATTTAAAAACCTGAATATAAATTCTCTACCTGTGTACTACAGGAATTCTAAAAAAGCGTGGATGAATGCACAGCTTTTTAAAGAGTGGTTTGCAAACCAATTTGTTCCAGAAGTCAAGCGTTTTTGTCATGCGTCAGGTGGCGAAATAGTTTGTAGAGATATAAAGGCTGTTTTCTTACCGCCAAATGTGACTCTGCTGATACAACCAATGGATCAGCACATTTTGCAGCATGTAAAATTGCTGTATAAGAAGAAGCTATTGAGACGACTAATCAGCGATGAAGATGAATTACTATCACTACTTGATAAATTCAAAATGAAAGACATTATTTACTGGGTAGCAGAGTCTTGGGAATCTGTGAATGAGCAACTTATAAGGAGCTCTTGGATAAAACTTTGGCCAAGTCTAATTTACGATGAAATGCCAGATGTAGGGGCTGAAGGAACCAATGTGTTAAGAGAGCTAATGCAAAATATTCCTGTCTGTGAAGAAGCAAACAACAATGATGTTGAAGAGTGGATGCGAGCTGATGAGTATGGCCATGAGATATATGATGATCAGCAAATCGTTCAAGTGGTCACAGAAGAACCTGAAAAAACTCAGATGAGAGTGAGGGAGAAGAAGACGGCGACAGCGAACAGTGGGTAACCCACACAGACGCAGCGGCTGCGTTTGATCTCGCACTACGCTACGTAGAGCAACACTCCAACGCAACCCCAGTGGATACGATGTTTTTGAGACGCTGGCGTAATTTAGCTTCATGGAAGAGATATTCTTCTTTGAAATAAAGAAATGTAACAGATTTTTTAAAACCAATGTAATACTATATTTGAAGTAATATTTTCTTGTTATTTTCAGAAATAAAAAGTAGTGGTTCTTACAGTAACAGCATTTTTATTTTCCCAAAAAATCTTGCCAATTTCGGTTTCGGATTAAGCAGATTTTCGGATTACCGAAGTTCAGATTAGCAGGGACTACTGTACTACAAAAAAATTACACTCAATACATATTTTCCTCTTACATATAAACACAACTTAATAAATAACACAAAAAAATAACAATAGTAAAATTTAAACCATTTAAGACAGTAACAGAATAAAACAATATTGTTAAACATTACTGGATTCACTCACAAAGTTTTGTTAATTTGAATTTGAACAGCAGCCTTCAGATTACATTTTTAAATAAAAAAACTCTTTTAAATTATAAAAGGGGTTATCTATAAGGCAATTATTTATTGTAGTTTTAAACTGGTTAGATGGTAGATTTGCAATTTCTTTGGGTAGTTTGTTAAACATTTTGATGCAGTTAACAATGTGTGAATTACCAGTGATTGCCAGTCTGTGATGTGGTATGTCTAATTTGAATTTTCCCAGAGTGTTATGCTGGTGAATATCTTGCTTAGTAATATAGCGATTAAGGTTAGATTTAGCAAATAGAAGAATATGCAGAATATAGAGATTAACGACCGTTAATATCCTGGTTCTTATAAATAAAGGTCGACAGTGCTCCATAGGCCCCACCTCACATATAACTCTTACTATATTTTTCTGTATAAGACAAATTTGGAGAGTGTGTGGTGAATGACTCCATGGAAATAAAGCATAGGTGATGTGAGATTAAAAAAGAGCAAAATATGACATTCTTAAGTAGTCAAAGGATACTAGGCCTACCTTTTTTTTAATTTCCAAAAAAGATAAGAAACTACTTATTTTGTTAGAAACATTGGTTATATGTTCAGCCTAATTCAGTTTACAATCAATAAGCATACCTAGCGATTTAACTGGTTTACAATGAGTATTTACTGTCAGGCTTAATATGGTATTTTGAGTTTTCTCAGTATTGCAAAAAAGTGTATTTTGAGCAAACCAATCAATGGATAACTTTTCAGCAATTTTCATTTTATTATTTAGTGATTGAATATTTTCATGAGAAGCCATGAGAGTAATGTCATCTCCATAAAGTACTGTTTTTACATCTCCATTTAATGCAAAATCATTTATGAAAACTGAGAACCCCCCTTAGAAACATTGCCAACCTTTCATTGATTTAATTTTATGTCTACATACTGAATTCTTTTGATTAATTATGAATGAATTAGTTAATTTACTGTTCAGTCAAGCCACAGTTCAATAATTTTTCCAAAAGTAATTCAAACGGAACGCAGTCAAAGGCTTTACTCAAATCAAATAAAGAGAGAGCAACAGATTCACTATTTTCATAAGTGTGAAGAGCTTGTTCCATTACTTGCATGACTGCAGTTAATGTAGATATTTTCTCTCTAAATCCATGCTGAAAATCAGCAAGTATATTATAATTACAAAAGTAGTCATTAAACTGTTGGTAAATATAGAGACTCTAAAATTTTGGAAAAGATTGGAACTATCGATATTGGTCTGTAATTATTTGGTAATTTGTTATCTCCTTTTTTAAATACAGGAATGACTACTGATTTTGGCTGATCTGGGAAATATCCTGCAGCAACACATTCAGTAAATATAAAAGCCAAGTTATCAGAAATAAAGTGAATAATTTGTTAAATAAGATTGCTTGAAATCCAATAGAAGTCCATCATTTTAATTTTAATCTTTTGAAGTTGCTTTTGAATTTGACAATTTTGAAACAACTTTAAATTCATGTTCAGAAGTTATTACTTACCATTTGAATACTGGAATATCTAGAGTTTGTTTTTATGGAGGTATGGCTGAAGGCGTATATGGTTGGATTTTTGAATTTAATTGTTTTGCACAGTCCAATTCGTCAGGATTTAAGTCAGCGTCCTGTGAGCGGAAACGTAAATGTTCCTGATTAATGACATTCCATGCAGCCTTACATTTGTTTGATGAGTTATCAATACATTTTTCACAAGAATTTTTTTAGCTTTATCCAATTCTTTTCTATAAACATTTCTGCAATAAATATACAATCTGTAGGCTGCAATACTCTTTTCAGATAGATAGATCCAACTTTAAAAAATTTTTGTACATGTCATTATAACCTAACAAACTTATTCTTAAGTGCAAATAGTTCTTGAATATACCAGTTTTAGTTACTTTTACCATTTTTTTTTTATAATTACCATTTTGTTTCCTTAAAGGAGAGCAAAAATGCCAAAGATTCACAAGTTGTTAATAGAAAGTATCAAATAATATTGTGGTATTCATTTTACCAGACTGATACTCATATAACATTGTAAAATTGTCACTCTTAAGTCTAAAAATGTACCAATTTGACTTGCATTTTGTGTTCTAAAATATAAATTAGGTTTATAAAGATTGATCTTTTTAGGTCTGTCATTACACTTATAAAAATACTCAATAATAGAGGATCATGATCAGCAAAGTTTCCATTAGCAAATCTAATTTTAAAATTTTCATTGGACAAGTTTACTATAATGTTATCTAAGGCCCAATCTCAAATTAAAAATTCAAATCTATTTGTTAAATTTCATGTAAGGAGCTTGTCAGCAAGTATCTTAGCATGCTGGCCCTAAAAATTTCTATTTTGCACTAACAATTGAGCACTGTTTGAATTTTTTTTATGTTTGAGTCCAGTGTCCATTTACGTTCCAAATTTCAAGTTCTAGCTTGTCGGAAAGTGCTTGAGGATTTTGTCAGTTGCTGGGGATTAACTTCATGTAACTACGACCTACATTATTTTAGATATTTAGAAGTATGTGCGTGCACGTGCATGTGTGTGTAACGCAAGGTATACAGTAAGTAGCCTTGCTATTTTTTTGGACAAAAACATTTTCCATCACCGATATGGTTGAAACTTTGTACAAATGTCAATACGTCAAAAACTAACTGTGGAACCTGCTCTGTTGCCAAATTGGGGAATTTAAAAAATATATATTGGTCGAAAAAAATTGCAAGACTAATGTATGACACGTGCACACACACGCACGCACGCACACAGACACACACACACACACAAAAACACAACGGGCCAAGCCAGAATCAAGAAGGGCTCAATACTCTGTGTCTCCCACAAGGATGTTCAGAAAAGGACACACTGAGGACTTGGCTCGGATTCGCAGTGCAGCCATGCCAGTCTGACCCGGGTACAGCGGGTCAGTCCCTTTTTCCTAAGGTTTCCCTTAAGCAATCGCCAGCGAACGTGGAGTTAGGAGAGCCGCCTGGGTGCCACCCACCTTGCCCCCCATTTTTTGGCTCAGACTGATGGTTCTGTGGGCAGTGGTGCCGAATGTGCCCCACCTGCCCACAACCAAATCAAACTAGGGAACCCATTGCCCTATGAGCCAGACTAGACAGCGACAACTACACAGCCCATTTTAAAGAACTGTGTTTACGCCATTGTTTTAAAGAAAGTTTCAAGATTTCGTTTACTTGTCTCTGTCATTACATCATACATACGTGATTGGATAGTTGTTAGTAACAAAATAAACAATACTTTAATGTTAGAACTAAAATGTTACAAAATATAACATAGCAAAAAATATACAATACAAGAAATATACAAAATATATAATTATAGACAATTGTATTTATTGGCTGATTGAACTTTCTGTATTTAATTATTACTGTTTAAATAATCTGCTATTGAATATTATTTTTTGTTTTCAACCAAAATGTCAGCTGCATTCTAAATTTAATAGTTATTTTCAATGTTAAGTATATTTGGTGGAAGTTTATTAAAAATATTTGGTACTATAATTAAATGGGACCTATTGTTGAGGGATAAATGGGGGTTTCTCAATCTTTTTCCAGTTGTGTACCCCTTACGAACTAAAAAAAAAAAGATTGTAGCCCTTGACTATTTTTATCACTAGAAAAATTTGAGTCACTCAAATCTGGGTAGATTTACTAAAAAATAGACTTTTGGGTGAACTAAAATATAAGAAAATCTTAGTGATGGTACGAGTCAAGTACTAATAAATGGTTAGATATGGCACCCCTTTAAACACGAAATTTGAAAATCGTATATCTTTTTCAAATCAACTAAGCACTCTACTGCTATGGCAGTTGAAACTCTTGTTAATTTTATTTTGAAAAGTTTTGAAGACCAGTTAGCAGTAGGTTCCATCCTGATTGACCTAACTAAGGCTTTTGATAATGTGTCACATCAGATTTTATATAAAAAGTTAGCCTATTATGGCATTAAGGGCGATGAGTTACACTTACTTGAAAGTTACCTTAGCAATAGGAAGCAAATGGTTAAATTAAATGATAGTATATATATCCAAACATCTGAATGTTGTAGCAGGTTTTCCCCAAGGGTCTGTTTTGGGGCCATTCTTGTTCTTAGTGTTTATTAATGATTTGAGTGTAAATGTACCTACTTTGTCTGTATTGTTTGCTGATGATACAACGCTTGCATGTAATAATAAGGATATTAATGGGGTAATAACACAGTTAACAGCAGCCTATGAACAAGCAAAAATTTGGTTCTCTGCTAATAGTCTACTAATAAATGAAAACAAAACTGAAAAAATTATATTCACACTTAAACATAACTTGGATCTAGAAAATGACTGTCTATTTAAACCTATCAAAGTTCTTGGATTCCACTTGGATACTAAATTATGTTGGAATATACAAGTAGAAAATCTCTGTAAAAAATTAGCCAGGCTAACGTTCCTACTAAGAAAATTAAAGGATTGTGTAAATCAAGATGTTCTTAAAATGACTTATTTTGGGCTATTTCATAGTAATTTATGTTATGGTATTCGCCTCTGGGGCAATTCAACTGCAGCAAAAAATGCTTTCATATGGCAGAAGATAGCTATCAGAATATTAGGTGGACTGTCCAATGCAGAAACTTGTAGACAAAGCTTTGCTAACCTTAATATTATGACCTTAGCATGTATATATATATATATATATATATATATATATATATATATATATATATATATTTTACAATCTTGTGTATGTTAAAGAAAATATTACCCAGTTTGAAACATTCAGTACAATCCACGTCTATAATACGAGATATAAGAATAACTTAACAACTCCAAGTATTAGGCTTGATAAATCTTTTAAAAGCTTCAATTATCAGCAAGTGAAACTCTTCAATAAATTGCCCTTATCAATTAGATGTATGCCATTAAATCAGTTTAAAACTACAATGTCTAAGTGGCTTAAAAGTAAAGAGGTTTACTGTATTGATGAATATATGAATTGTGACATGTTAGACCTTTATTAGTTTCTAATAAGGCTGTAATGATTGATTGTAACTGGTTGATGAAACCTATTGTAATTGTAAAATTATTTAATGGTTAATAAAATTCTTGATTCTCCCTAAAAATGTTTGCCTACCCCTCGCACCACAGTTTGAGAACCACTGGCCTAGAGGTTAATACTTTTCTTATGCCTTGTGAAGTAATTATGGTTGGTCCTTTCCTGAATTGTGGAT